>JBAMCL010000800.1:0-37164 GCA_037075165.1 Hirtodrosophila histrioides
TCCTTACTCATTGCTCTAGAGGTTGTTATGTCATTTCATAACTTTAACATCATGTCATGATAGACTTTCTAGTACATAACCACTGTCTTGTTGCCTTTATCTGCTTGTGCTTGATAAAGATAATGGCCTTTAATATAAACTTGTCCTTTTGATTTTTCTTTTCTGTAATGTTTGAAGTTATTTTAGTCAAGATGCCAAGTTTCTTCTTCCTGTGTCTCTTTGTTTTTCATCCATTATTGTCTGGACTCCTTGTTCTGAATCTATTATGTGTGTAGCGGGTCAATGTATTGGTTGTCTATTGGGAAAGCAAGCTTTGGTCCCAGAGATAAAAGCCATTGGCTTTCTTTCGCAAAATAAATGTTTGTTAAGTTTATTGAACTAATTTGCGTTCAATTTTGTCGATTTTTCCTTGTCAATTTTTCGGTCAATGTCTTGGTCAGTAGTCGTTCTTATTCTTTGGTATGCTAACTTTTGGTCTAAAATCCACCATCCAAAATTTTATATTGACATATTGAGAGGAAAATGCGATATAAAAAATTACTTAGAGATATTGCTAAACTAAGTAATGTTTCTAAATCATTTGAGCGCATTGTTGCTTTCCTAATAAAAATCATTATTAATCCTAGACAGCATGGGTTTTTGTACGGGATTTCTAGTGTGAGGAATCTATTAGTTTTTACAAGTTATGTATCCAAGAGAGCTCGCTAGATGCTCTTCTATTTATTATGTTTATATACGATACTAGCAGGTAATATTCCGGCCTTGCCCGGGGAAATATTTAGATGAAAATGCATTTTTTTTCTTGAATTTGACTACTTTCGTCAACCGTAAGAAATACAACTAAATAGTTGAGCCACGTGACTAATGTTTTCAGTGTAGGGCTATGAAAATGTCTTTGAAAAAAAAAACAACAAAAAAATGTCCCACTCATTTGTCCTTGACTTCCATTTCCCGCCCGTGGCGACACGGAGTAGATTTTCCAAAATCATTTGGCATTTTAAGCCAACAATAATACTAAGAATCCAAATTAAATCTTTCCAACTGTTTTCCGCCCGTTGTATTGCCCGCAAATTAACGAGGTTTTTGTTTTTATATTTGGAAATTAGTATAAAGCCACGTGTATTTTTCAAAACCGGTAGCACATGTGACGAATTATTTAATGTGAGGTGCTTTGAAAATAAGTTTCAAAATGATTGAATGATAAACAGAAGTTTGAAAATGAGTTTGAATTCAATTGGACGATAATCAAAAAAATTTCATACAACAGTTTTAAGCGTATTTTCCGACTTTGGGGATAGATTTTCCAAAATCTTTGGACACCGCGCCTATTATGTGTTTGGGTAGAACCTTGAAAATGAGCTTGAAGCCAATCACATAAAATTTAAAAATGTCGAGTGACAGACTTTTATACAAATTTTCCGAGCATAGGGCTGAATTACAAATAATCGGTGATACACGTGTCGAATTATTTTATGTAAAGTGCTTGCAAAATGAGTTTAAAGTCATTCGGACGATAATCAAAAAAGTTTCATACAACAGTTTTGCGCGTATTTTCCGACCTTGGGGGTAGATTTTCCAAAATCTTTGGACACCGCGCCTATTATGTGTTTGCCTAGAACCTTGAAAATGAGTTTGAAGCCAATCACATGAAAATTAAAAATGTCGAATGCCAGACTTTTCCACCGATTTTCCGACCATAGGGCTGAATATCCCAAAATCGGTGATACACGTGTCGAATTATTTAATGTAAAGAGCTTTCAAAATGATTTTGAAGTCAATCGGACGATAATCAAAAAAGTTTCATACAACAGTTTTCCACGAATTTTCCGACTTTGGGGGTAGATTTTCCAAAATCTTTGACCATTGCGCCTATTATTTTATCCCATAGAACCTTGAAAATGAGTTTGAAGCCAATCGCATGAAAATTAAAAATGTCGAATGCCAGACTTTTCCACCGATTTTCCGACCATGTGGACGAATTTCCCAAAATCGCTGATACACGTGTCAAATTATTTAATGTGAAGAGCTTTGAAAATGAGTTTGAAGTCAATCGGACGATAATCAAAAAAGTTTCATACAACAGTTTTCCACGAATTTTCCGACTTTGGGGGTAGATTTTCCAAAATCTTTGACCACCGCGCCTATTATTTTATCCCATAGAACCTTGTAAATGAGTTTGAAGCCAATCGCATGAAAATTAAAAATGTCGAATGCCAGAGTTTTCCACCGATTTTCCGACCATGTGGTCGAATTTTCCAGAATCGCTGATACACATGTCGAACTATTTTACGTGAAGAGCTTTGAAAATTAATTTGAAGGTGATCGGACTAAAATTGGACCTTCGCCCATACAACTTCGAGACCCCCATTTTCGACCCATGGGGGTGGATTTTTCAAAATCGATGAAATATGTGTCAAATTATTTTTTGTGTAGATCTCTGAAAAATGAGTTTGAAGTTGATTGGATGAGTAAACAAAAAAGTTTCATACAACAGTTTTCCGCGATTTTCCACGCTTGTGGGTGGAATTTTCCAAAAATCCCCTCTTAGTGTCCACTTTCATCATAGATGGAACCTACTGTGAAAAATTTCAGCATCCTAGCTCTTATGGTTTGGGCTGTGCGATGATTGCCAATCAGTCAGTCAGTCAGCACGAACTCTTTTATATATATAGATTGACTGTTGCTTTAAACCTACAGACCAACTTTATATGCGGACAACCTTAAGTTATTTAAATGCAAAATTTAGGGATGTTTAGAAATTGTAAAAGGATTTATCTGCTTTATCAGATTGGTGTATTCGGTAACCATCTATCTCTCAACTTGTCGAAATGCTTTCATGTTATCTATACATATAAAAGAATTCGTGCTGACTGACTGACTGACAGTCAGACAGACTTACAGTAGGTTCCACCTATGATGAAAGTGCACACTAAGACGGGATTTTGGAAAATTCCACCCACAAGCGTGGAAAATTGCGGAAAACTGTTGTATGAAACTTTTTTGTTTACCATCCAATCGGCTCCAAACTCATTTTCAGAGATCTACACAAAAATTAATTTGACACATATTTCACCGATTTTGGAAAATCCACCCCCATGGGTCGAAAATGGGGGTCTCAAGGTTGTATTGGCGAAGGTCCAATTTTAGTCCGATCACCTTCAAATTCATTTTCAAAGCTCTTCACGTAAATTAGTTCGACACGTGTATCAGCGATTATGGAAAATTCGACCACATGGTCAGAAAATCGGTGGAAAAGTCTGGCATTCGACATTTTTAATTTTCATGCGATTGGCTTCAAACTCATTTTCACGGTTCTATGGAAAAAAAATAATAAGCGAAATGATCAAAGATTTTGGAAAATCCACCACCAAAGTCGGAAAATTCGTGGGGAAAACTGATGTATGAAACTTTTTTGACTATCGTCCGATTGACTTTAAACTCATTTTGAAAGCTCTTTACATAAAATAATTCGACACGTGTATTAGCGATTTTGGGAAATTCTGCCCTATGGTCGGAAAATTAGTGGAAAGCTCTGCATTCGACATTTTTAGTATTCATGCGATTGGATTCAAACTCATTTTCAAGGTTCTCTGGGAAAAAATAATAGGCGCGGTGGTCAACGATTTTGGAAAACCTACCCCCAAAGTTGGAAAATTCGTGGAAAACTGTTGTATGAAACTTTTTTGATTATCGTCCGATTGACTTCAAACTCATTTTCAAAGCTCTTCACATTAAATAATTTGACACGTGTATCAGCGATTTTGGGAAATTCGACCACATGGTCGGAAAATCGGTGGAAAACTCGAGCACTCGACATCTTTAATTTTCATGCGATTGGCTTCAAACTCATTTTCAAGGTTCTTTGGGCAGAAATTATAGGCGAGGTGGTAAAAGATTTTGGAAAATCTACCCCCAAAGTCAGAAAATTCGTTGAAAACTGTTTTATGAAACTTTTTGATTATCGTCCGATTGGCTTCAACTCATTGTCAAAGCTCTTCATATTAAATAATTTGACACGTGTATTAGCGATTTTGGGAAATTCGACCACATGGTCGGAAAATCGGTGGAAAACTCGGGCACTCGACATTTTTAATTTTCATGCGATTGGCTTCAAACTCATTTTCAAGGTTTTATGGGCAGAAATTATAGGCGAGGTGGTCAAAGATTTTGGAAAATCTACCCCCAAAGTCGGAAAATTCGTGGAAAACTGTTGTATGAAACTTTTTTGATTATCGTCCGATTGGCTTCAACTCATTGTCAAAGCTCTTCATATTAAATAATTTGACACGTGTATCAGCGATTTTGGGAAATTCAGCTCCATGGTCGCAAAATCGGTGGAAAAGTCTGGCATTCGACATTTTTAATTTTCATGCGATTGGCTTCGAACTCATTTTCAAAGATCTACTCAAAGACAGAATAGGCAAGGTGGTCAAAGATTTTGGAAAATCTACCCCCAAAGTCAGAAAATTCGTGGAAAACTGTTGTATGAAACTTTTTTGATTATCGTCCGATTGGCTTCAACTCATTGTTAAAGCTCTTCATATTAAATAATTTGACACGTGTATCAGCGATTTTGGGAAAGTCAGCTCCATGGTCGGAAAATCGGTGGAAAAGTCTAGTATTCGACATTTTTAATTTTCATGCGATTGGCTTCAAACTCATTTACAAGGTTCTCTGGGAAAAAATAATAATAGGCGCGATGGTCAAAGATTTTGGAAAATCTATCCCTAAGGTCGGAAAATACGCGGAAAACTGTTTTTTTGATTATCGTCCAATTGACTTTAAACTCATTTTCAAACTTCTGTTTATCATTCAATCATTTTGAAACTAATTTTCAAAGCACCTCACATTAAATAATTCGTCACATGTGCTACCGGTTTTGAAAAATACACGTGGCTTTATACTAATTTCCAAATAGTATAAATACAAAAACCTCGGTACTTTGCGGGCAATACAACGGGCGGAAAACAGTTGGAAAGATTTAATTTGGATTCTTAGTATTATTCTTGAAATTGGCTTAAAATGCCAAATGATTTTGAAAAATCTACTCCGTGTCGCCACGGGCGGGAAATGGAAGTCAAGGACAAATGAGTGGGACATGTTTTGTTGTTTTGTTTTTTTTTTTCAAAGACATTTTCATAGCCCTCCACTGGAAACATTAGTCACGTGGCTCAACTATTTAGTTGTATTTCTTACGGTTGACGAAAGTAGTCAAATTCAAGAAAAAAAATGCATTTTCATCTAAATATTTCCCCGGGCAAGGCCGGGATATTACCTGCTAGTTTTTAATAAATTCCTACACTCTTTTAAGGTTTATGTACTTACGCATAAAATGTAGTTTTTTATTTGATTTCAAATTTGTATTTTCTGATCATATATATAACATTTTGCCAAGAGAGTATGCGATGGCAGGTTTTGTGAGGCGCAACTCCTCTCAATTCAATGATCCATACACGAGATTGGTTTATATTCTGCCTTTGTCAGATAAATCTTAAACGCTTCTATTATCTGGAATCATTCAGCATTTGTACACTCTTCTTTAATTGAGCAAGCACAGAAAAAATTTCTTAAATTTGCGTTAAAACCCTAAATTTGACTATGCCTCTCGAGTTGTACAGATGTAGATCTCGATTAGTGCACTTGACTTCGCTACATAAGAGACGAACGATTGCAGGTGTTTAATTTATAAATAATCTATATATACAAAAGAGTTCGTGCTGACTGATTGGCAATCATCGCACAGCCCAAACCATAAGAGCTAGGATGCTGAAATTTTCACTATGATGAAAGTGCACACTAAGACGGGATTTTGGAAAATTCCACCCACAAGCGTGGAAAATCGCGGAAAACTGTTGTATGAAACTTTTTTGTTTACCATCCAATCGTCTTCAAACTCATTTTCAAAGTACTACACAAAAATTCATTTGACACATATTTAACCGATTTTGGAAAATCCACCCCCATGGGCAGAAAATGGGGGTCTCAAGGTTGTATGGGCGAAAGTCAAATTTTAGTCCGATCACCTTCAGATTCATTTTCAAAGGTCTTCACGTAAAATAATTCGACACGTGTATCAGCGATTTTGGGAAATTCGACCACATGGTCGGAAAATCGGTGGAAAAGTCTAGCATTCAACATTTATAATTTTCATGCGATTGGCTTCAAACTCATTTTCAAGGTTCTATGGGAAAAAATAATAGGCGCGGTGGTAAAAGATTTTGGAAAATCTACCTCCAAGGTTGGAGAATTCGTGGAAAACTGTTGTATGAAACTTTTTTGATTATCGTCTGATTGACTTCAAACTCATTTTGAAAGCTCTCTACATAGAATAATTCGATACGTGTATCAGCGATTTTGGGAAATTCGACCACGTGGTCAGTAAAATCGGTGGAAAACTCTGGCATTCGACATTTTTAATTCTCATGCGATTGGCTTTGAACTCATTTTCAAGGTTCTATAGTCAAAAATAATAGGCGCGGTGGTCAAAGTTGTTGGAAAATCTACCCCCAAAGTCAGAAAATTCGTGGAAAACTGTTGTATGAAACTTTTTTGATTATCGTCCGATTGGCTTCAAACTCATTTTCAAAGCTCTTCACATTAAATAATTTGACACGTGTATCAGCGATTATTGGTAAATTCGACCACATGGTCGGAAAATCGGTGGAATATGGCATTCGAAATTTTTAGTTTTCATGCGATTGGCTTCAAACTCATTTTCAAGGTTCTACCCAAACACATAATAGGCGCGGTGTCCAAAGATTTTGGAAAATCTATCCCTAAGGTGGGAAAATACGCGGAAAACTGTATGAAATTTTTTTGATTATCCTCCAATTTACTGCAAACTCATTTTCAAACTCCTGTTTATCATTCAATCATTTTGAAACTTATTTTCAAAGCACTTCACATTAAATAATTCGTCACATGTGCTACCGGTTTCGAAAAATACACGTGGCCTTATACTAATTTCCAAATATAAATACAATAACCTCGGTACTTTGCGGGCAAGAAAGCGGGCGGAAAACAGTTGGAAAGATTGAATTTGGATTCTTAGTATTATTGTTGGCTTAAAATTCCAATTGATTTTGGAAAATCTACTCCGTGTCGCCACGGGCGGAAAATGGAAGTCAAGGACAAATGAGTGGGAAATTTTTTTTTTTTTTTTTGAAAAACATTAAACACTGAAAACATTAGTCACGTGGCTCAACTATGTAGTTGTATTTCTTACGGTTGACGAAAGTAGTCAAATTCAAGAAAGAAATGCATTTTCATCTAAATATTTCCACGGGCAAGGCCGGGATATTACCTGCTAGTATCATTATGTATGTTGGCATTCAATGCTATGCTCTTAAATAGCCTTTAGCTAGAGCTTTAAGACATTATAACGACCTTCCATTGATATGCTATTTGACTTTACTCATAATAAAATGGGTATTAAGATTTTACTTAAAGAGATATTTTTATAAATTTTATAATTATATTATTTAGTTTGTTAAATTAAATATAACTAACCAGTAAGTCCAAAAATATTGGTTTAATAATAATAAATAATTGACACAATGGAAAAATTTGTCGCTTTCCATAGAAGATAGCAAACTCGACTGCGAGCAAGCCAATAGTCTTAAGAGAGTTTTCACAACGTTACAAAAATGCCATATTTTTAAGAACGAGATTCTTGGGACACACGATTTTAGAAACAGTGGTGGTAACTATACTCTTAAGGGGAGAAGGTGGACGAGTATCAAATCAGATTTCAAACAAAAACCACACAGACCTAAATAAATAAGCACTGTGTTTAGCAAACTAAAGAACACTCTTGTTTCCAGGGATGTTCCTTTGGAAAATAATTCCACATATTAACGTCTTTAAGAACCAACTGTTTTTCTTGACAGACGACACCCACTCAACTAATTTCGAAATTTCAGGCCATCACAAACATACAAACGAATTAGTGAAATTCTCAAGCAACAGTTTGACACAAAATTCGTATAAAATAAGGTTTGCCTAGAAACAAGTAGGTGATGTGACGTCAGAAAGCCAACAAAACTGGAACATAAAATGGCGTATAAAAACGCAAAAGAAAACAATGCGCAAATGTTTTCAAGTTTTTTTTTCCGCAAGCACAAAAGAAAATACGGGCCATAGTGAATTGTTGTGTAACGTGTAAGGTATCCAAATACGGCAGACATCCGCCAAAGGGCGAAATTTAAGCTTCTCCTATCCCAGAATACCCAAGGCACTCATTAATAAATGAAAAACCGATAGAATTTTTTTTAAGATCATCCAACTTTTTACTCCCTGTACCCATAAAATGGGTAAAAGGGGGTACTAAATCGGTGCAAATGTATGTAACAGACAGACATCTCCGGCTCTATAAAGTATACATATTCTTGATCAGTATCAAAAGAGATTTTGATTTGGCCATGTCCGTCTCTCTGTCTGTCTGTCCGGAGGAACGCGTCGATCTCAGCAACTAAAAGAGCTAGAGACATCAAATTAGGTTCCTGTATACCATACGCAGATCAAGTTTGTTTCCAATTTCAGATATCTTCCCACGTTCTCAAGAAATTCGATAAGAACGTTTAATACCAAAAATTTTAAAGATATAGCTTTGGGATTCGGCATGTATAATACTGTAGTCACTGTAAATCTACTGTCCAAATTTCAAGTCGATCGGATAATAAACACGGAAGTTATTCAACGAACAAGTTTCAGTACTGAAGCGAGGGGGGAAGAAGAAGCACAGCCACCACTTAAAATGCCTCGCGTACGCTGTGGCTCGCGTTTGTGCGGCTTTGTGTATGTGTGCGTGCATGTGTAAGTAGACGAACATATGATAGGAAGTTTTAGACCTGGGTACAGGGAGTTTTGTAGTCGGGTATACTCGACTAGAGCATTCTTACTTGTATTTTTATACATTACTGATATAAATTAAAGTTAAAATTATGAAACTTAAAATAATAAATGTTCAGTGAGCAAAATTTTGATAAATACGAAAAACACATGCCGTTTCTATTATTTCCATGACAGTAGATGTACTAATGTACAATATGTTCCCGAACGGTTGCTAGTTGTTCTCGACCACATTGCCACCTGCCTTTTCCATGACCACTTCTGCGTTTAAATGCACGAGAGGCGAAAGGTCAACTTAATACTTGGTAACAAAAAAAACCGCTGAATTGCCATTAGCTGTTGGCTCATAATTGCACTTGGGCTGTCTTAATAATATAACTGAACGATATTGTTGGAGGGAGGTGCAATTGATACTCGTACTTACCAGCGCTCTCTCCATCAAATATGAATATGGGTATCAATGCAACTCCGTGATCTTTGTCGGACAGTGCTGACAATAGTGCGGGATTATCATGCAGCCGCAGTCCATGACGAAACCAAATCACATTCGCGCTAGGCAATGCCATTATGAATAGATGAAAGTTAGTTTATATGTTCTGTTTTTGGTAAAATTACCAGTTAGCTACAATCAACATTTATAAATTACTCAATATCTTTTTCTGTGTTCTGTTAACACGACGCGTTCGAGCCAACGTCCAAGTAGCGAATGGAGCAACTATGACGACGTGCACAGCGGATTACAACTACGACTGCAGCTCACTTGGTACCTGGTCGCTTCGAGGCAGAGCTGTGCGCGTGTCGTGTTGCGTTACATGCACATGCAATGACAAAAATATAATAGCTATAACGGTTTAAAAAATAAGAAATAGCAAGTAACATTTGGAATGCGCTCGCTACGTTTACCCTTACTTACACGAGTACACGATTTGCAATCCATTCAGCGATACCACAACAAAGAAAACAGGGCACTTAAGATGTCCTCCGATGCTCTTTCCCTCTATTCGGCACTCTAGAACAGACAAGACCATACCTACATTTGCACAACTTTATATTATACCTCTTTAAACGATTTTTAATGAGTGCATGGTACTCCAACCAACACAGCAAAAACCCACAAATCCCTTCTGACGGTTTCCCATAAATAACCAATATATGTATATCGGAATATATATATACGTATTTAGATTCTTGTATTGTATTAAACTTCACCTCGAGCAGACTAAACTCCTCACCCAAAATTAGAAAGGTCACCATTAGCCAATATATACAATGTCACAATGGATAGAAGAAAAAAATTATTCCCTTGTTAAATAAGTAAAAAAAAGAAATACGGTTAAGAATTTAAAAACTGGGTGCATACAAACTTTTTTGATTCACTGCACGTACAGGATAAATTTTGTGGTAGAATTGTAGTAATGCCATAAATGTGTGTGCTAACAATTGGATTGCGTTTTCGTATTGTGTTGGAAAAATTCGACACGCACACATCTCTACTTCGTGGTTGTGGTTCTGACGTGTTCTCATCACCGTCAAGTGCGTCAATACAATGCTGAGCGTGATACCCGTCTCTCTGCACTGTTTGTGTGTTGGTGCATAAATAAGTGTATGTAAGTTACAATAGCAGCGGGAAGCACTTAACAGATGGTTGCTGTGTGAGCACTGCAGAGATAACCAGAGCCGCTCCGCACCTACACCACATAATCAGTTGAGTACAAGCACAGAGCTAGAGTCGCAGTCACAGCTGTTGCTGCTTACTCGTATGTCACTTGCATTTTTATAACAACGACAAGGGTATAATGACTATGTTGTTAAATTAGCACCATATATGTATATCTATATGTATATCTGTACATCTATCTATCTATATATATAAAAGAGTTCGTGCTGACTGACTGACTGACTGACTGACTGATTGGCAATCATCGCACAGCCCAAACCATAAGAGCTAGGATGCTGAAATTTTCACAGAAGCTTCCATCTATGATGAAAGTACACACTAAGACGGGATTTTGGAAAATTCCACCCACAAGCGTGGAAAATCGCGGAAAACTGTTGTATGAAACTTTTTTGTTTATCATCCAATCAGCTTCAAACTCATTTTCAGAGATCTACACAAAAATTCATTTGACACATATTTCACCGATTTTGGAAAATCCACCCCCATGGTCGGAAAATGGGGGTCTCAAGGTTGTATGGGCGAAAGTCTAATTTTAGTCCGATCACCTTCAAATTCATTATCAAAGCTCTTCACGTAAAATAATTCGATACGTGTATCAGCGATTTTGGGAAATTCGACCACATGGTCGGAAAATCGGTGGAAAGCTCTGGCATTCGACATTTTTAGTTTTCATGCGATTGGCTTCAAACTCATTTTCAAGGTTCTATGGGAAATAATAATAGGCGCGGTGGTTAAAGATTTTGGAAAATCTACCCCCAAAGCCGGAAAATTCACGGAAAACTGCTGTATGAATTTTGTTTTTATTATGTTCCAATTGACTTCAAACTTCTGTTTATCATCCAATCATTTTGAAACTAATTTTCAAAGCACCTCACATTAAATAATTCGTCACATGTGCTACCGGTTTTGAAAAATATAAATAAATACAAAAACCTCGGTACTTTGCGGGCAATACAACGGGCGGAAAGCAGTTGGAAAGGTTTAATCTGGATTCTTAGTATTATTCTTGAAATTGGCTTAAAATGCCAAATGATTTTGGAAAATCTACTCCGTGTCGCCACGGGCGGGAAAGGGAAGTCAAGGACAAATGAGTGGGACATTTTTTTTTTTTTCAAAGACATTTTCATAGCCCTACACTGAAAACATTAGTCACGTGGCTCAACTATTTAGTTGTATTTCTTACGGTTGACGAAAGTAGTCAAATTCAAGAGAAAAAAATGCATTTTCATCTAAATATTTCCCCGGGCAAGGCCGGGATATTACCTGCTAGTCTATATATATAAAAGAGTTCGTGCTGACTGACTGATTGGCAATCATCGCACAGCCCAAACCATAAGAGCTAGGATGCTGAAATTTTCACAGTAGGTTCCATCTATGATGAAAGTGCACACTAAGACGGGATTTTGGAAAATTCCACCCACAAGCGTGGAAAATCGCGGATGACTGTTGTATGAAACTTTTCTGTTTACCATCCAATCAGCTTCAAACTCATTTTCAGAGATCTACACAAAAATTCATTTGACACATATTTCACAAATTTTGGAAAATCCACCCCCATGGGTGGAAAATGGGGGTCTCAAGGTTGTATGGGCGAAAGTCTAATTTTAGTCCGATCACCTTCAAATTCATTTTCAAAGCTCTTCACGTATAATAATTTGACAAGTGTATCAGCGAATTTGAGAAATTCGACCACATGGTCGGAAAATCGGTGGAAAATTCTGGCATTCGACATTTTTAGTTTTCATACGATTGGCTTCAAACTCATTTTCAAGGTTCTATGGAAAAAAATAATAGGCGCAATGATCAAAGATTATGGAAAATCTACTGCCAAAGTCGGAAAATTCGTGGAAAACTGTTGTATGAAACATTTTTGATTATCGTCCGATTGACTTCAAACTCATTTTCAAAGCTCTTTACATAAAATAATTTGACAAGTGTATCAGCGATTTTGAGAAATTCGACCACATGGTCGGAAAATCGGTGGAAAATTCTGGCATTCGACATTTTTAGTTTTCATACGATTGGCTTCAAACTCATTTTCAAGGTTCTATGGAAAAAAATAATAGGCGCAATGGTCAAAGATTATGGAAAATCTACTGCCAAAGTCGGAAAATTCGTGGAAAACTGTTGTGTGAAACTTTTTTGACTATCGTCCGATTGACTTTAAACTCATTTTGCAAGCTCTTTACATAAAATAATTCGACACGTGTATCAGCGATTTTGGGAAATTCAGCTCCATGGTCGGAAAATCGGTGGAAAAGTCTGGCATTCGACATTTTTAATTTTCATGCGATTGGCTTCGAACTCCTTTTCAGAGATCTACTCAAAGACAGAATAGACGTGGTGGTCAAAGATTTTGGAAAATCTACCCGCAAAGTCAGAAAATTCGTGGAAAACTGATGTATGAAACTTTTTTGATTATCGTCCGATTGGCTTCAAACTCATTTTCAAAGCTCTTCACAATAAATAATTTGACACGTGTATCAGCGATTTTGGGAAATTCTGCCCTATGGTCGGAAAATTAGTGGAAAGCTCTGCATTCCACATTTTTAGTTTTCATGCGATTGGCTTCAAACTTATTTTCAAGGTTCTCTGGGAAAAAATAATAGGCGCAGTGGTCAAAGATTTTGGAAAACCTACCCCCAAAGTCGGAAAATTCGTGGAAAACTGATGTATGAAACTTTTTTGATTATCGTCCGATTGGCTTCAAACTCATTTTCAAAGCTCTTCACAATAAATAATTTGGCACGTGTATCAGCGATTTTGGGAAATTCAGCTCCATGGTCGGAAAATCGGTGGAAAGCTCGAGCATTCGACATTTTTAATTTTCATGCGATTGGCTTCGAACTCATTTTCAAAGATCTACTCAAAGACAGAATAGGCGCAGTGGTCAAAGATTTTGGAAAATCTATCCCCAAAGTCGGAAAATTCGTGGAAAACTGATGTATGAAACTTTTTTGATTATCGTCCGATTGGCTTCAAACTCATTGTCAAAGCTCTTCACATTAAATAATTTGATACGTGTTTCAGCGATTTTGGTAAATTCGACCACATGGTCGGAAAATCGGTGGAAAAGTCTGGCATTCGACATTTTGAATTTGCATTCGAATGGCTTTAAACTCATTTACAAGGTTCTATGGGAAAAAATAATAGGCGCAATGATCAAAGATTTTGGAAAATCCACCACCAAAGTCGGAAAATTCGTGGAAAACTGTTGTGTGAAACTTTTTTGACTGTCGTCCGATTGACTTTAAACTCATTTTGAAAGCTCTTTACATAAAATAATTCGACACGTGTATCAGCGATTTTGGGAAATTCAGCTCCATGGTCGGAAAATCGGTGGAAAAGTCTGGCATTCGACATTTATAATTTTCATGCGATTGGCTTCGAACTCATTTTTGAAGATCTACTCAAAGACAGAATAGACGTGGTGGTCAAAGATTTTGGAAAATCTACCCCCAAAGTCGGAAAATTCGTGGAAAACTGATGTATGAAACTTTATTGATTATCGTCCGATTGGCTTCAAACTCATTGTCAAAGCTCTTCACAATAAATAATTTGACACGTGTATTAGCGATTTTGGGAAATTCTGCCCTATGGTCGGAAAATTAGTGGAAAGCTCTGCATTCGACATTTTTAGTTTTCATGCGATTGGCTTCAAACCCATTTTCAAGGTTCTCTGGGAAAAAATAATAGGCGCGGTGGTCAAAGATTTTGGAAAACCTACCCCCAAAGTTGGAAAATTCGTGGAAAACTGTTGTATGAAACTTTTTTGATTATCGTCCAATTGACTTCAAACCTATTTTCAAAGCTCTTCACATTAAATAATTTGACACGTGTATCAGCGATTTTGGGAAATTCGACCACATGGTCGGAAAATCGGTGGAAAACTCGGGCACTCGACATTTTTAATTTTCATGCGATTGGCTTCAAACTCATTTTCAAGGTTCTCTGGGAAAAAATAATAGGCGCGGTGGTCAAAGATTTTGGAAAACCTACCCCCAAAGTTGGAAAATTCGTGGAAAACTGTTTTATGAAACTTTATTGATTATCGTCCGATTGGCTTCAACTCATTGTCAAAGCTCTTCATCTATATATATAAAAGAGTTCGTGCTGACTGACTGACTGATTGACTGACTGATTGGCAATCATCGCACAGCCCAAACCATAAGAGCTAGGATGCTGAAATTTTCACAGTAGGTTCCATCTATGATGAAAGTGCACACTAAGACGGGATTTTGGAAAACCTACCCACAAGCGTGGAAAATCGCGGAAAACTGTTGTATGAAACTTTTTTGTTTACCATCCAATCGGCTCCAAACTCATTTTCAGAGATCTACACAAAAATTAATTTGACACATATTTCACCGATTTTGGAAAATCCACCCCCATGGGCGGAAAATGGGGGTCTCAAGGTTGTATGGGCGAAAGTCTAATTTTAGTCCGATCACCTTCAAATTCATTTTCAAAGCTCTTTACGTAAAATAATTTGACAGGCGATTTTGTATCAGCGATTTTGGGAAATTCAACCACATGGTCGGAAAATCGGTGGAAAACTCTGGCATTCAACATTTTTAGTTTTCATGCGATTGGCTTCAAACTCATTTCCAAGGTTCTATGGGAAAAAATAATAGGCGCAATGATCAAAGATTTTGGAAAATCTACCCCCAAAGTCAGAAAATTCGTGGAAAACTGATGTATGAAACTTTTTTGATTATCGTCCGATTGACTTCGAACTCATTTTCAAAGCTCTTCACAATAAATAATTTGACACGTGTATCAGCGATTTTGGGAAATTCTGCCCTATGGTCGGAAAATTAGTGGAAAGCTCTGCATTCGACATTTTCAAGGTTCTATAGTCAAAAATAATAGGCGCGGTGGTTAAAGATTTTGGAAAACCTACCCCAAAAGTCGGAAAATTCGTGGAAAACTGATGTATGAAACTTTTTTGATTATCGTCCGATTGACTTCAAACTCATTTTCAAAGCTCTTCACATTAAATAATTTGACACGTGTATCAGCGATTTTGGGAAATTCGACCACATGGTCGGAAAATCGGTGGAAAACTCGGGCACTCGACATTTTTAATTTTCATGCGATTGGCTTCAAACTCATTTTCAAGGTTCTATGGGCAGAAATTATAGGCGAGGTGGTCAAAGATTTTGGAAAATCTACCCCCAAAGTCAGAAAATTCGTGGAAAACTGTTTTATGAAAACATCTACTCCGTGTCGCCACGGGCGGGAAATGGAAGTCAAGGACAAATGAGTGGGATATGTTTTGTTGTTTTGTTTTTTTTTCAAAGACATTTTCATAGCCCTACACTGAAAACATTAGTCACGTGGCTCAACTATTTAGTTGTATTTCTTACGGTTGACGAAAGTAGTCAAATTTAAGAAAAACAAGTAAGAATGCTCTAGTCGAGTATACCCGACTTCGAAACTCCCTGTACCCAGGTCGAAAACTTCCAATCATATGTTCGTCTACTTACACATGCACGCACACATACATACACAAAGCCGCACACACGCCAGCCACAGCGTACGCAAGGCATTTTAAGTCGTGGCTGTGCTTCTTCTTCCCCCCTCGCTCCAGTACTGAATCTTGTTCGTTGAATAACTTCCGTGTTTATTATCCGATCGACTTGAAATTTTGACAGTAGATCAAGAGTGACCGAAGTAATGTACATGCCAAATCCCAAAGCTATATCTTTAAAACTGTGTATGTAAAACGTTTTAATCAAATTGCGGGGGAACGGGGACAGATATCTTAGATCAGAAACAAGCTTGACCTGCTCCTGCTATACACGAACCTACATTCCAAATTTGGTGTCTCTAGCTCTTATAGTTGCTGAGATCGACGCGTTCATCCGGACAGACAGACAGACGGACAAACAGACGGACATGGCCAAATCGAAATCTCTTTTGATACTGATCAAGAATATATATACTTTATAGGGTCGGAGATGTCTCCTTCTGCCTGTTACATACTTTTGCACAAATCCAATACCCCCTTTTTACCCATTTTATGGGAACAGGGAGTAAAAATGCATTTTCATCTAAATATTTCCCCGGACAAGGCCGGGATATTACCGGGATATTATTATTATTAGTATTAAATAATTTGACACGTGTATCAGCGATTTTGGGAAATTCAGCTCCATGGTCGGAAAATCGGTGGAAAAGTCTGGCATTCGACGTTTATAATTTTCATGCGATTGGCTTCAAACTCATTTACAAGGTTCTCTGGGAAAAAATAATAATAGGCGCGATGGTCAAAGATTTTGGAAAATCTATCCCTAAGGTCGGAAAATACGCGGAAAACTGTTTTTTTGATTATCGTCCAATTGACTTCAAACTCATTTTCAAACTTCTGTTTATCATTCAATCATTTTGAAACTAATTTTCAAAGCACCTCACATTAAATAATTCGTCACATGTGCTACCGGTTTTGAAAAATACACGTGGCTTTATACTAATTTCCAAATAGTATAAATACAAAAACCTCGGTACTTTGCGGGCAATACAACGGGCGGAAAACAGTTGGAAAGATTTAATTTGGATTCTTAGTATTATTCTTGAAATTGGCTTAAAATACCAAATGATTTTGGAAAATCTACTCCGTGTCGCCACGGGCGGGAAATGGAAGTCAAGGACAAATGAGTGGGACATGTTTTGTTGTTTTGTTTTTTTTCAAAGACATTTTTATAGCCCCACACGGAAAACATTAGTCACGTGGCTCAACTATTTAGTTGTATTTCTTACGGTTGACGAAAGTAGTCAAATTCAAGAAAAAAATGCATTTTCATCTAAATATTTCCCCGGGCAAGGCCGGGATATTACCTGCTAGTCTATATATATAAAAGAGTTCGTGCTGACTGACTGACTGACTGACTGACTGATTGGCAATCATCGCACAGCCCATAAGAGCTAGGATGCTGAAATTTTCACAGTAGGTTCCACCTATGATGAAAGTGCACACTAAGACGGGATTTTGGAAAATTCCACCCACAAGCGTGGAAAATCGCGGAAAACTGTTGTATGAAACTTTTTTGTTTACCATCCAATCGGCTCCAAACTCATTTTCAGAGATCTACACAAAAATTAATTTGACACATATTTCACCGATTTTGGAAAATCCACCCCCATGGGCGGAAAATGGGGGTCTCAAGGTTGTATAAGCGAAAGTCTAATTTTAGTCCGATCACCTTCAAATTCATTTTCAAAGCTTTTCACGTAAATTAATTCGACACGTGTATCAGCGATTTTGGGAAATTCAGCCCTACGGTTGGAAAATCGGTGGAAAATTCTGGCATTCGACATTTTTAATTTTCATGCGATTGTCTTCAAACTCATTTTCAAGGTTCCATGGGAATAAGTAGTAGACGCGGTCTTCAAAGATTTTGAAAAATCTACCCCCAAAGTCGGAAAATTCGCGGAAAACTGTTGTATGAAACTTTTTTGATTATCGTCCGGTTGACGTCAAACTCATTTCGAAAGCTCTACACGCTTAATAATTCAGCCGGAAAATTTGCAGGAAACTCTGGCAGTCGACATTTTTAATTTTCATGCGATTGGCTTCAAAATCATTCTCAAGTCTCTACACAAAAATGTAATAGTTTCAATGGCCAAAGATTTTGGAAAACCTACTCCCAAGACCGGAAGATTCTTTGAAAACTGTTGAATGAAGCTTTTATGATTATCGTCCGATTGGTTTCAATTTCATTTTCAAATCTCCTCACGTAAAAGAATTCGATACGTGTCTCACCGATTAAGTTTCAGCCACATGGTCCGGAAATTGGTGGAAATCTCTGGCGTTCAACATTTCGACCTAACATTAAGTATTTCGACACATGTGCTACCTTTTTTTAAAAATGCACGCCCACGGTCGTAAAAGGGGTGAAGTCTGGAATTCAGCATTTTCGTTTTTCATGCGAATGGCTTCATACTTATTTCGAAATACAAATACAACAAGAAGAACGTTGCAGTCGGACGCACCCGACTGCAGAATACTCTGTTCCCAGTCTTGTATAATTTGGTTATTTGTGCGTTTTGAGAGAGACGCGAAAAAAACAGAAGTCTGAATGTCAAATTTGATGACTCTGCCTGTACAGGTGTGGGAGATAAAGAGCTTGCCCATTTTCGTGGGAGGGTGTGGGGGTCACATTTTTTTTAGATGCAGAATGTGAATTGACGTGAATTTTTAGGTGAACGTTCCGAATTAAGCTTCGAGGAAAGGTGTAGATAGAATATTAGAAAATAACTGTTCACTAATGACCAAATTATATAGGGACTAGCTGTAAAAACCCCGGTGTTGCCTGGCAAAATATTTAGATAAAAGTGCAGTATCTTGATTTTGACTACTTTCGTCAACCAAATCCTATGCTAGGCACATGTACATGTACACGAAATGGAATCGCCAAGCGCGCTTTTGAAAAGTACGCACGCCTTGAACAATATTCGTTTGGAACAATATCGCACTTGTGCGTCTATGCATGGACACCCTGGAAATTTTTTTATATTTTTATACTATGTTCCCGCAGGGTAAATAGTATATTGGGTTTGCGAAATGTCCGTCCGTCCGCCTGTCCGTATGAACACAATTTTTTTTCCCACCCTTGAAGCTAGAGCAACCAAGCAAAGTGTCAAGATACTTTTATTCGAGGATTGAGAGGAAACCTATATCGACTACTCGGTATGAAAGAACCCGAATATTTACATCAAGCATTGCATTTGTGTTAAAAAATGTAAAATCAAACATTTGGAGCAAACCATGCTACAGCCAGAGTCCAACCAACAATTTTCTGACCAAGTAATCAAAACCAATAGCTATACCTAGAACATTCATCATCAATAATGTAGTTTCTCGACTATCAAAGTTACCACAGAAATCAAACATACCATCTGCCCAACAATACCATAGGCAACCTCAAAACTCTATACCCATACAACAGTCAACCACCATGTCAACAACTGTACATACAACCACCTTACCCACAATAACCATACGTACCGTAACCGTAGTTGCACCACTTCGTCATACGGCACCGAAACCTTTACCTCGGTCTGAACCAATGGACGTGGATCCCAGTGTTCGACAAGTTAACTATATAAATAGACTAAATTTTTAGAATGGCAAGCGCCCGGCAAATCCTGTACCATTGGACTTTAGATGACAACGTAACTACAATATAGAAAGTAACGAAATGAACACTGCCGTATTCGTTAATGGTACCACAACAACTGATTATGAACAAGGCAAAGAGAACTACGAAGAAACGACCGATTACGAAAAAACACTTGACGAATATATCGAACAATATGAAATTAATTATGAAACCGACACGTACCAGGAGCAATACACTTTTTTAGAGTAAAAAGCTCCTTTTTTTTTTTTTTTTAAGTTACTCGATGCCCGTAGGTATAAAGAATTATTTGGCCGACCACGTTGAAACGAGGAAAACGCCACCTCCAATTTGGCTGGGTTGATCCAGTGTGATGAAAAGATAGGACTGTTTCAATGTTTTTGAAAGCGAAGTGTTTTTGTGAGTGAATGATATATTAAGTTAAGGTTAGGTAGAACCGGTTGACTACCACATGGTAGTCACACATAGACCGTGTAGTCGCCGGATACTGAAGGTCATTAGGAGGTTTGTTTATCCTGTAAGATTCGTGTGCGCTTGGCAAACGCCAGCAGCGCATTGGGAGTGTGTCCGGCCGCTTCTTCTATTGATGCGAGCCAGTGTTTGTTGAAGTATCGATGTCTTAGTGTTGCGAGTGCTGGGCAGCTGCATATAAGATGTTCCAAGGTTTCCACAACTCCTGGTTCCTTACATTTCCGGCAGCCGTCTTCTGTTAATATCCCCAGCTTTTTAGCATGAGCTGCTGCTAGGCAATGTCCAGTTAATACTCCTATCATTAATCTGCAATCTTTCCTTGGAAGATGTAGCAGGAAGTTAGTGAGTTTCTGATTTCGCTTCTTGCACATAATTTTAGCGATTCTGCAGCTGGTAGTGTTTCGCCACCTTTCACCAGCTTTAGCCCAAGCGGATTCATCCAGTTCGCTATATAGCGACTGCAATGAAATTTGTGTATTTCCTTCGATCTCAAGAGGTAGCCCGACTCCTTCTTTTGCCAGGCAATCCGCCATTTCTTTGCCATCAATGCCCCAGTGGCTGGGAACCCAATAGATATGCACTGTTCTAGCAGTGCTTAGATTATCTAAAGCCTCCCTGCTTGCCAGGACATTTTTGGAACAAATGGAGGACGCCCGCAATGATTTTATAGCAGCTTGGCTGTCTACGAATATGTTTATTCGCTCGTTCATAGTTGTTGTGGATAGAGCTACTTCTGCTGCTTTCCTTATTGCGAAGACTTCCGCCTGGAATATGCTGCAGTAGTCGGGCAACTTGTATGGCAACCTTATTTCTGGTTCTGCACAGTACACTGCCGCACCTACTCCTCCATCCATTTTTGAACCATCCGTGAAGATCTTAATGGCGTGTTGGTCCAGTCCAGTACACCAATCTTCTGGTCCCATTGACGTTTGCGTTTCTTTGAAGTTAGCTCGAGGAGTCATGTAGTCAGTGCTACTTTGCATCTCCCTCCCAATCGAGCTGTGTCCAAAACTTTGAAGTGCCATGTTACCCGTTGCACATAGACGTTGGGCGGTCCTCTGTGCAAGCAGATGCGCGTGTATGTCCAGGGGGTTGACACACAGTAGTGTTTCGAGTGCCTTGGTTGGAGTGGACCTCAGCGCCCCCGTGATACAGACAAGTGCCTGTCGCTGGGTCCTTTCCATTAGTTTCAGGTATGTGGTTTTCTTCGTGGCTTGTCACCATACCAGGACGCCGTATAGTAGTATCGGTCGCACTACTGAGATGAAGATCCAATGCATCAGTCGTGGTGACAGGCCCCAAGTACTACTTAGCATCTTCTGCGATGCGTAAAGCGCGACTGTTGCTTTTTTCACCCTTTCCTCAACATTGAGTCTCCATGTCAGTTTGCTGTCCAGGACTTATTATTAGTGATGCGGGAGCGTTGCACTGCGACCTATGAGATCTATTGTGCCCCCTTCTAAGCCTAAAGCTCACTCATCAACCCTATCTCCTGCACGAATGCAAGGATTTTGGCCGGATCTAGAGTACCTATATCGCTTGTCTGAAGGAAAAACCCACCCAGGTACCTGTTTCTTCTCCTGGCAAGGGCAGTGCAGTCTGTTAGTATGTGTGATGAGGTTTCAGCCTCCATTTCACAGAATCTGCATGTCCCGCTTCTTACAATTCCTAGCTTGCTTAGGTGGTTTCTTAGTTTACAGTGCCCCGTCAGAAGGCCGGTGACTATTCTAAGTGAATTCTTCCCCAGTGGTATTATTTGCTTGAATCTTTTACGAACATAGTTTCCTAAGAGTGACTTTGCCTGTCTTAGACCTGGTGTATTTCTCCAGCTTGACTGCCTTCTGTTGTCCTCTTCTATCCTAAGATGTTCTCTTATTGTGTTTCTTCCTATGCCACAGAACGGTTCTGGGCCTACCAGAGGTTTCCCTGCTCCTAGCTTAGCCAGTTCATCAGCTGCTTCGTTCCCGGGTATATCTCTGTGTCCTGGGATCCATCTGAGGGCAAGCCTATTTTTCCTGCCCAGTTGGTTCAATTTGGTTCGCACTTCTCGAACCAACTTCGATGAGATTTTTGGGCTGCTTAAAGCGCTAATTGCTGCTTGGCTATCAGAGAGTATGGCTATGCTCCTGTTCTGATAGTTTCTTAGAATATTGAATTGAACACATCTCCCGATGGCGCATACCTCAGCTTGGAAGATGCTGGTGTATCTGCCTAAGGGTTCGTGGTTTCCAGGACTACTCCGAGGTATTTTACATTTGTTTTTGGCGTGAGCGGTATTCCGTTCAACCTTGGCGGGTTCCACCGCGGTACCTTGTATCTCTTAGTAAAGAGAATGAGGTCCGTCTTATCCGCGTTGATGCTAAGTCCGGCTTCGGTGGCCCATCTTAGTATTTCCTGTAACGTGTGTTCCATGACTGAGCTGAGGGTCGATGGACATTTTTCCGTGATAATAATGCTTATGTCATCCGCATAGGCAGTTATCTTTGGGGCTTTCCTGTAAAATTTCTTGAGTACTTTGTTCACCACTAGATTCCATAACAGGGGAGACAAGACTCCGCCTTGTGGCATGCCTCCATGAGCCTCCTTCGTTATGGTGGTGGTTCCCCATTCGGCTTTGACTCTTCTGCAGCTCAACAGGGTCTGTATCCACGAGTGTATTGCCGAGTGGGATGCTGTGGCTGTCAGGCCTCGCATTATCGCTTCAGTTGATACGTTGAATGCACCGGAGATGTCTAAAAATGCTCCCAGTGCATATTCTTGGTAGTGGAGGGTTTTTTCTATATACGCTACCAGGGAGTGTAGCGCTATCTCCACCGATTTCCCTTTGCTGTAGGCGTGTTGGTTGGGCTCCAGGGATGAGCTTGCGCCCTCCCTAATGTAGAGGTCAATTACTTTTTCCAATGTTTTCAGCATGAATGAGGTTAGGCTTATGGGTCTGTAGTCCTTCGGCTGCACGTAACTGACCTTGCCTGCTTTGGGCAGGAACACGACCCGTGCAGTTCTCCAGGCCACAGGCACATAGCCGCGTTGCAGACATGCCTGAAACAGTGGATGCAGCCATGGGATGATCCAATGCTTGGTCATCTGCAGCATCGCTGGAAAAATTCCGTCCAGTCCAGGGGATTTGTAGCTCGAGAACGAGTCTATTGCCCACTGGATTTTCTTCGGTGTGATTATGTCTGCGGGTAGGTCCGAGCTTATTGTTCGGATAGTTTGAGGTGTGTCAGGCTCTGTGACTTCTGTACACCCAGGGAAATGCGCATCGATGAGAGCGCATATTGCTTCCCTGCTGTTTTCCGCCCATCGTCCATCATCTGTTTTTAGCTGACTCTGTATGGTCAGCAGCTTCCGGAGTCTCGCCGTTTCTGTGACCTTCCCTATGCTAGAGCAGAAGGTTCTCCATGTGTTTCTCTTTGCCTTCCGAACTTCTTTTTTTAAGTTACGTAGCAGTATTTTGTACTCATCCCAGATAATCTCCTCTTCGGCTTGTTTTGCAAGCTTGAAGAGATCCTGTACATCTTTCCTTTGTGCTTTAAGCTCTGGAGTCCACCAGGGTGGCCTGGTCCTCCTTTTGCTTTTCGATGGCTTGCACGAAGTGTGGTACGCAGTAATGAGGTGATGTGTGAGAGTCTTCAGGGACCTCTCTATATCATCTTCTGATGAGATTGTGGGTGGTGTGGGTATCTTCCTTCCCAACGTTGTTACAATCTTCTCCCAGTTTGTGTTCCGGGGGTTTCTGTATACATTTTGGGGAGGAGTGTAGTCAAATTGCACCTTGAATTGGATGTACTTGTGATCCGAGAAGGAGGGTTTATCGAGAACCCTCCATTCCGTCACTTGTGTACTATTCCCGGCTGCAAGCGTAAGATCTAGGATATTGGAAGACGTGGGTCCCACATATGTAGGTTCACACCCAACATTTGCTATCCTTAGGCTAGATTGAAGTATAAAGTTAAGAAGAGACTCACCTCTATCGTTGATGTCCGGACTGCCCCACACAGTATTGTGTGCGTTGGCGTCCGTTCCGACAATTAGGGGCTGCCTCCGCAGGCCTGCCTCCGCGGTCAGTCTCCTGAGTTCATCGGGTGGCACCTCCCTGTCGTGCGCCATGTAATAGGACGCTATGAGCGTGGGCTTGTTACCCTCTAGCGCCACGACTGTGAGATCATCAGTACTGTAATTAGACATAAGGTAAGAGTAGATGCCTTTTCTTACTAGGATAGCTGTTCTGTTCCTACTTACTGTTGTCGGGTGGAACGTGTTGAAGTTGGCGAACTTTAGCCCAGCCACCTTGTTGCCCGCTGCCAACCAAGGTTCCTGGACTAAAGCAACATCGGCGGACCCCTGCTCCAGGGCTATAAGGAGCTCCGCCGACGCTAGCTTACTTTTATGTAGGTTGAGCTGGAGGACCTTCAGCTGCATGGCTGCTAGATTCCTCCGCTCGCGGTGGCTCGACTACCAACGTCGTGTCGCCATCCTCGTCGTCCTCCATTTTCCGGTCCTCGGGCGTGGCTTCTGTGGCCACTTCCACGATTTCCAGGCTGTGGGTAGCTTCCACCATAGACACAAGGCCCAGGTCCTGCTCCACCTCACCAGCCATCAGCGTATTGACGTTGTTGTCTTGGGGGTGGCGTTTCTTGAGACGCAGGTATACGTTACCCACGCCCCACGCCATCTTCCCGTAATTTGAGAGCCTGCTCTTTAGGCACGACCCTCGGTAGGAGCACTTTTGCCTTTGGTACGGACAGAATACTGGTTCTGTCCACTACCTCCAGCTTGGCGCCCTTCCACGGGGCGGCCATTGAGGCGACTGTTTGAGAGACCCACTCCAGGGTGGGGTCGTCTCTGCAGCTGAGAATTTTGATTCCATTGAGCCAACCTGCACCATCGAATGTGGTGGGTGCGGCATCCGGAGTCTCCATCCTCTTCAGCATCGCCTCGAGCAGTCGTGTTTCCACTAATCTCCACCGTTCTGGCGACATCTTGCCATTGGGGTCGCTTTTGTCGACGAGCGCCACGACAAGATGTCGTTTTGCTACGTCGCTCGCGGACTCCCTGGTGGTTTCGTTGGTGGGGCGGGGCCGCTTGCTCACGGGCACTCCAGCCTTTGTCGTTTCGGTCGAGCGCTGGCGTTTAGTGGCCAATTGCTCCTCAACCTTATTCACGTAGTTGCCACTAGAAGCCTGTAGAGTAGGCTTCTGGGCAAAGTGTTTGCGACCCTCGCTAATCTTCAGATCAGCCCACGCCAGCTTGCTCCTCTCCTCGGGGGTGAGGTCGCCGCTGCCGCTGAGCCGAGCTCTGATTCTAAGAGCCGCTTTGTATTGTGCCTTTGCTCTCATACCCTCCTTTGTCCGCTTGGGCCCGACCTTACTAGAGGTACTGGCACCCGCCTGGACAGGGGAGAGCAGAAGCTTGTTTTCGGCTTCCGTAGTTATGCTACCGCCGTGCGATTCGCAGTCCGAGTATGTATCGACCGCTTCGCCACAGCTTAGCATTAGTTGCGTTTGTGGTGGTGGCAGTAGCTTTGCAATTACCATGGCCTGCTTCAACCAAGGTAGAGGTGTGACCGTTGGCGACACGCAGAGAGGATTGCTTCTCCCCGTGCCCGCCGGTGGTAGCAGTCACGCTTCCCACCGACGTTTGAGTCGACATCCCGACTCTAGTTGCCTCCTTTTTCGCTTTTATTCTTTTATTTTATTCTTCGGGGAATCACCCTTAGCGTTTTATACCTGCCGACAGGTACCTCGAACCATGGCTCCGGTCGCAGTATCCTTATCTTGGCGAAGCCGATAGGAAGTACTGTGCCTTCGCCTTCGCTAGACACTGCACTACCTAGGGATGTAGGCGCGCAAGTGACACGAAGTATAACCCGTTTACTCCGAGGTTAATACAGTCTCCATTGCCCGGCCAGCACCCTCGTGGAGGGTTCAGTTCGAGGATTTTCGCTGACCATATTAAGTTAAAGGTGAACATCAATTTCTTTTAGGAAGTTGGTTATGTTTTAGAGTGCACATATGTTTTCTTCTTGATAGTATCGATAGAAGTTATCGTATTTGGCTAGTGTTGGTCGCTGAATACTTATCGCATTTAAAAATAATGTGGGAAGCATCTTCCAAGGCGTTACAATTATCACAAATGTTATTGTTAATCACATTCAGCTTGGCTAGGGCGGCTTTGTCAAATGCATGCCCAGAGAGAAGTCTGTTAATTTGCTTAATTTCTAAGGCTTTCATTTTGCAGTTCTTCTGTTGGAACCAAGGCACTTTGGTGATGGCTGGAAGAAGTTCACAATAGCCTCTGTTTCTGCTGGTCGTAAAACTTCAATAGTCAGTCTCCCATTGCGAGTGAATCGTCCGATGAATCGAATTTATTGCGTCTTGAATAGTCCACTGTAGAGTCATAAATGATCCTTCTGTGGGTGCATTTTTGGCTGCAGTGTCAACAACGATATTTTGTTTTATACCCTTGTGACCTGGGATGTAGTGAATTTCTACTGAGCGAGTATGGATATTGTTGTTAATCTTACTGATGATGTTAGTGGCAATGTAGTTATTATGGATTGGTTTTTGTAGGAGCTGGGCTCCTCTTTTGCTGTCAGTTAATATGGCTATGCATGCAAAATTATGGCGTATGGCATGATCTAGTGGTTTGTCTATTGCAATCAATTCAGCTGTTAGGGACGAAGTTACTTGATTGGTATAAAAACTGTCTATAAAATTGGACCTTTCGTGCAGAAAGGCTGCACTAGAGTGGGAGTCAGGGACCGAACCGTCCGTATAATAAAGTTCAAACTGTCTGCTTTTTAAATCTTCAGTTTTTTCCTTAGCAAGTAATTGCATAATATTAGTGTTTGTATCATTTTTGTTTTTGACAACTCCTTTGAGGAAATCTAATTGAATGCTCAATTTCTTACAGCCAGAGGGAGATGTCACAAGACATTCTACATGGTTTAGAATATGTGCAAATTCATTGTAGATAGATGTGTAGTTGGTATTGAGTTGAGTATTTAGCTTAAGCGTTTCGCTGACCGGCAGCTTATACGCAAAAGCTTTAACAAGTTCTTTGGCGGTAAGAAATCTCATACTGTTTTGGAAATGCTGCCGAAAGAGGAGCATGCATATTCCAGCTTGCTACGCACGAAAGTTCTATACAGGGTCAGCGCCTGTCTTGGATGGACTCCAAAGTGGCAGCCACTGAGCATCTTTAAGAAACCGCATGATCTGCTAGTGTTTGAAATTAAATTATCTATATGTGCAGCTATGTGTCTACCAAGGTACTTAATTTGAGCGACTTCATTAAGGGTAATATTCGCGTGAGTGATGTTTAAGGGTTTTCTTCTATTGTTAAAATGGATGATGCTGGATTTATTGGAGTTGAAGGCTAGGTTTATGGAATTGCATTCCGATTCAAATTCGATAATTTTGTCCCTGAGTAGATTTCGGGCAACTTGGAAATACTTGTGGTAGCAAAGTAGGAAAAACTCATCTGCAAACTGGAATATTATACAGTTTGTATTGTTTAGATCGTGCAAATTGCTGGTGTATAGATTGAAAAGGGTCGGACTGAGGCAGCTGCCTTGGCAGACACCTTTCGTCACCTCAACACTGCAATTATTCAGAACCAGGAATCTTTTTTGCAGGAAACTGGAAATCCAGGAAATTATGTGGGTGTTAATATTCATAAGTTTTCATTTGCTTGACAGGATTGGTATGTCGACACAATCAAAGGCTTTATAGCGATCGAGACATGCAGCGACCACCTGATACCCTTTCTGTTTCAGCTCACTGATTTTGTTGGTTAGTTCATTTATGCACAGAGCCGTTGAGTGGTTACGCCTGAAAGCATACGATCTTTTCGGGAGTAAATCGTTTTCATTAATTTGTTTGTCTATTAAGATCTTAACCAATGATCAATGAGATTGAACAGGACACTGAGTAGGCAAATTGGTCTGTAGTTTTGAACTAAAGTTGAGTCAGTGCTTTTTTTTGGAATAGTGTAACGAACACACGAAGTGATGTCTCGGCATTACACTCTGTCTACTCTTTGGTCGGCCTAGCTCAGGGAAAAGTGGCGTGGGTTTTTGTATTGCCTTGAACAACTGCGTTACTATAATAAAAATTCGTAGACAGAAATAGGGAAAGGTGAACGGACAATCAAACCAATCGGTTATGAGGCGGACGTGGAGATAGAGTACCTATATAGAGTTGGAGAACTAAGATGGTATTGTTCTCCGTCTATACCCTCCTTACCTGTAGAATCAATACAAAAACTTTACTGATTCTACCCTCAACATGCCTGCGGGACTTAATGCCTAAGGTGCCCTTAAAGCAACAACAAAATTAACACATATTTAAGCGGTCTCTTATTCACAATAATTCAAGATATTTAGAAGCAAAAGTAATACAATTCATGGCTTACGTCTAATAATTATGATTAATTTTAAATTTTGAAATTTTCAAATCTTACACTTTTTTTCGAATGATTAAATTACAAACACAACTCGATCATTATTACTACTCGTTAATAAAGAGGAATACATTTGAATTTAATAAGAAATAAGCAACAACGATCGTCAAACATACACACTATTTCGATGTAAGTGAATGTAAACAATTCAAAAATTCATAACTGTGCGTTCCTAGCAAAATTACAAAAGCTCTTTTGGCTTAAGCATGATTTGCGCGCATTTGATCACCAATATCAAAGCTTTTCTGCAAACGCATGTGGTGTACACCGGTGTATGTTTTGACGCTCACTGTTCAGTTTTAGAGTTGTTGTGATTTGCCTTCTTTATCCGCACATACTTTATCACTCGGCTATGCCGTACTTACGACTTGATCCAGTCCATCAATTCTGCAGGCCTGTTGATGTTGATGTTGATGTTGATGTTACTGTGGGCTTTAGAAAATAATCAAATGTATGTGCAACCAATGAAAGCAAAGCGCAAAACTATAAAAGACAGTCGAAAAAAATGAATAAGTAAAAAAAATATAATTTAATTCAAATTTCATAATGAACTTTTTCCATGGATACTATTATTGTTTTATACGCTGCAAGTTTGCAGCCGATAATAAGGGTCTTCGTCTACTTCCTTCGATTAGGCTGCACCACCAACCTCAGGGACCAAAAAGGTTAGGTTGAATCTATCACATGTGGATAGTCCAAGAAGGCACCAATCCACTTAAAAATAGGGGTGTGCGCTGGATTGTCAAGCGCTAAACAGGCATCTATCCGCCGTCCACGTACTCTTAGTTTACTTGGCGGTTGGCAAGGTCAAGCGTCAGAGCAGCTGCGGCACATGGCCGAGCCGGGCTTTGGCTCAGAGTTGGTTATGAGGTGCGGCTTTTTGATATTAAAATCTGCCACGCACCAAAATCTCCTGGTTGACACACCCGACACAGATAGCACAAGCACCCTGTGTGAAGATAAACACTTTTATACACAGCTCACTTTCTCTGGCATTACGCTTACCCTGTGTGAGGTTAAATCCAACCAGAAAACAAGAAAATCGTCGATATAAAACCAAAATATCCACGGCACTTTGTTGTAAAGTATGCGGGATCAGTTAAGGGAATGTATCCGCTCAAACAAGAGTGCATCGAAATTTGGATGATCACAAAATAAAGATATTTTCCTGTTCTTTACACGTGGATTGCCAAAATTTCAGAACAGTGTATGCGTGTGGTCGCGCTTAGGTTTTTCAAAAGAATGGCACGCATATGCAAAGCGGAAGTCTAATTGGAGCAGAAAAAAGCTCTAATTGGACAAGTGTCAATCTTTTGACAATTGCATTAGCTGCTCAGTGCAACCTTGGGAATAAAAGCTTTCTCAAGCTTGGCCTTATGCGTAAAAGCTTCCTAAGCTGCATCAGCTGCTCAAGTGCAACGATGCTAATAAAAGCTTTCCCAAGCTTGGCTTTAGGCGTAAAAGCTTTCCAAGCTGCATTAGCTGCTTCCTTATAAGCTGCGCTTTTGCAGAGCTTAATAGTAGTGGCAAGAAAAAGTATACACCTATTGCCATTAATTTATTCGCTCCCTCACAATAGGGACTATTCGAATTCCCCTCCAAGCCTCTGGAATTTCTTCCCTTTGCCAAAGATGATTAAGGGTGTTGAAAACCTCTTCCTTCTTTTTAGTTGGTAGGGATAGCAGCAATCTATACGAAATACCGTCTAAGCCCTTGGCAGAATCAGGGTTTTTGGAGTTAAGTAGATCTAGAAAATCTTTATATGTAACGGTTGGGGGGGAAATGCCTGAGGGTTCTAAATCAGTATTTGGGGGGTGTGGACAGTTTGGGTTAATTGGAATGTTCTGGATCATTTTTAAGAAGTTGCCTGCTTCCTCATCTGACCAGTTGTTTCCAATGGGTTTTATTTGTTGGTAATTTTTTAGTTTTTTTAATTTTTTCCACATGTTGCTGGGAGAGTTAAAGATATCATCTAACAGTCTGCTATAATTGACTTATTTGCATTTTTTAATATGGCTTTGGAGTTTATGCTCAGCCTCTATAAGCCGTCTGGCGTCAGCAAAACTTTTAGAGGCGTAACATTTTCTTCTGCATACGTTTCTAAGCCTGAAGAGCTTATCTGCCTCCGGGTTCCACCACTTTTTTGGCACAATTTGGTTAGAGGTTGATAAATGAACAGTGTGTTTTTGAATTAAGCTATTGAATTCAGATTGGAGAGCTGCAATATTAGAGAAATTAAGGTACTGAAAATCGTTTAGAATTTTATTGTGGGGAATTTTGCTATTCTTGATAATCGGGCTTATGCTGTTGATACTAATTATAATAGGAAAGTGGTTACTATTTGAAATTTTGATATTTATTACGTTCCAGTCAATTTTGAAGTTCTGTCCATTTATAAAAGTCAGGTCTAAAACCGACGCTTGGACTGGGCCATGAGAGTAGGTTGGTGAGCCGTTGTTAAGACAGGTAAAACCATTTTCAAATTATATGTTCTCAAGAATTCGTCCTTTGTTGTCGATAATATCGTTCCCCCATACAACGGATTTTGCATTAAAGTCACCTCCAATAAGCGAAGGTAATTGCAGGGTGGCACATTTAAAAAAAAAAATATATAAATATAATAATAAAAAATAAAATATATATGCTTGCGAATATAAATACCTACTCCCCCATACCCATCTTCTCTTGCTTTACAGAAGAAGTTGAAGTTTGAAAGGCTGCTATAACTATTGTCGTTAATCCATATTTCAGAAAGGATGGCTACGTCTATTTGGTTATTAATTAAAAACATTTCTAAGAGGTGTTTATTGTTGTTGTGGCTTAGGCTTTGAATATTGAATAGTAAGATTTTCATGATTGAGATAAATTAGAGTGAGTGGGTGTGTTTATAAAGTTAATTTTATTGGAATCTATTTGTGCATTAGCAATAACATTGCTCTCTTGGTCTCTTAGTTTTAATATGAATGATTTGGCGTTTGCTTCTGTGTTGTTATTTAAATTGCTGATGAAGTCAGCGAGTTGCCTTGACATACGAGTCAGCTGCTCCTCTGCGATGTTGTCAGCATTGCTTTGGTTGGTGTTAACAAATTTTTCTTTTAACATTAATGAATTGTCAGAGATTGCCTGTTGCCATTCATGCATAGTAACACGCGTATTGTGGCCCTCTTGCAAAACATATTTGTTATTTTTCACCGTCCTAGCATAAGAAATTACTGAGTGAATTTCTTTGGCTGCCTCCTTTGTGTTATCGTATGTACGGTTAGTTTGTGCCCATTTGGGAGCGGGAAAGTCGCTCGTATTCAGCAGATCAGCGGATTCTCTGATAAACAGTAAGGGGTATTTAAAGCGCACCTCTTGCATTGTTAAATTTTCCAATGCCATACATTTCTGTATAGCAAAGACCTTCTTCCTCGCAGGGCAGTTTATAGAAGTTGAAACATGCTCCTGCTTGCAGTTGCAGCATTTAATTGCGACGCAATTCGTATTTGCGTCGTGGATTTCACCACACTTATGGCATTTTGCGTCTTTGCACTTACAGTGCTGCGCAAAGTGACCAAATCTGAAGCAACGCAAACACTGAGAGAACGGGATAAAAGGTTGAATTTAAGCTTTAGTGTACATGAACGTAATTTCGTTCGGAATATGGTTACCTAGAAAAACAAGTTTGACCCGGTTGGTCGGCACTAACAGTTCTTTGTTGTCCCTGTCTTTGCGCATAACGCGAATTATTTCTACTAGTGGGATAGGTGACGAATTAAACTCTCTGATCTGTTCTTCAGAGAACCTTCCTGGCATGCCAAAGATTAGTCCAGTTTTGCAAACAAAATGCTTTAGGATCTTAGGCTCATAGCCTACATCAAACAAGTAAGAACGTTGCAGTCGGCGGTGGCGTCCGACGGCGGACTCACCCGACTGCAGAAAACTATGTTCCCAGTCCTATGTATATAATATGGTTATTTGTGAGTTCAGAAAGAAACGCGATTTTGCTCCTTTGGGTGCGTGGGGGTGGGGGGGTCCAAAAATTTTTGATGCAGTTTTATCCAGGCGGTCAACGTTAGTCTCTATGCCAAATTTGGTGACTCTAGCTCTACTGGTGTGGGAGATATAGGTTTTGCTCCATTGGGGGGGTGGGGGTGGTTGGGTCCAAAAATTTTTGATGCAGTTTTATCCAGGGGGTCAACATTAGCCTGTCTGCCAAATTTGGTGACTCTAGCTCTACTGGTGTGGGAGATATAGGTTTTGCTCCATTGGGGGGGTGGGGGTGGTGGGGTCCAAAAATTTTTGATGCAGATCTGTCAGGAATCTCAACTTTAGTGTGTATGCCAAATTTGGTAACTCTAGCTTTAAAAATGTGGAAGATACAGGTTTTCCCCAAATTTTGGGGGAGGGGGTGGGGGTGGGGGGCTGATCTTGACACTTTATAAACTGACGATATACACCAACATGTGTGCCAAATTTGGTTGCTCTAGCTCAAAGATAAAGGCAAAAAATTGCGTTCATACGGACAGACGGACATTGCGCAAACCCAATATACTATTTTTCCCTTCGGGAACATAGTATAAAAATCTCTTGTCTTTGGAAAGTGCGTTTGCCCTAACTGCTAACTGCAAGTGATTTTGCATCTACCGTAGCCAATTTTGCTAACGTCAACTATACCTTCCAGATTTAAATCATGCAAGATTATTGATAATTTAATAGGGTTTATCGCAGCTCTTTCATTGTCGTTTCTGTTTTTTTTATCGACATAGACAATAAATGGACCTTTATGTGTTTCGTCATAAGTATAATTTTGATTAAATTTATTGTTGGATGCAATCGTCAGTGTTGGAATGCTTATAACATTGGCCTCCGAAATTTTCACCTCTTCTGGTTCCAGTTGAACGTTCACCGTTGTTGCTTCCATGCTGCTATTTTCTGTATCCATTTCACATACAGAAACGTGCTTTTGTGCGGTTAAGTTGCGAATTAACTCTTCATCTTTCCGACACAGTGCATTCGCCTTGATTTTTTTGTTTAAGACTCCTGTATTACCTGCCTTCTTGGAGATGCCCCCCTCTTGGGGGCGCTTGTTAGACATTTTTTTTGAATTTAGGGAAACCCCCGTTTTGCGACGTAAGAAAATTCAAATACTTTGCGCTATGAGAACAAAAACCGCCTTTAAACAGACACACAACCTTTCGCTATGGACGGCAAAAGACGACTGTAAATAGCTCCTTCTTACCGTACTTCGAGGTAACGGTTAGCGGCGATAAAAGAGATACTCATCGATACAGGTTCCAATAGAAACTATTTAAGACCAGAGTTATTTCCAAATCGGATTCCTAATAAAAAATCTCTTAAAGCCGTCTGCGTGGGAGGAAACATTAAAATTACCCATCAAAAAATAGCGAATTAATTCAATATCCGTAATGTGCCTATAACATTTTTCCTATTGCCATCTCTTAAATCATTTGACGCTATTCTGGGTAATGACAGCTTAAACGAACTTCAAGCCGTAATACATACAACTCAAAATTTCAAGATCATTAAAAATAATGTAAAGGTAAGATAACCTTCTTAATAGAAATCCCAACCTATTTTTAAAATCAGACGAAAAATTTATCTACACAACTAACGTGACGCAGAAATACGTACGAATATACCAACAAGACTATGACATTCACGAACTTATAAAAATACTTCGAAGTTACCTAAATCACTCCGTCATTAATGGCATCCAAGCCTCCGAAGATATTATGGGTAGAATACAATCCATTTACCCTGATCACTTCCATAAAATCAAAACACGTTTTACACAATCTAAGGTTATAGATCTGACTAACGAGTCTGATCAAGAAGTTAAAATTCCCAAAGTCCATATTATGCCCATAGAAATGCCTTAGAAAACAAGCTTCAGTTAACCGAAAAATTTTACTTTCCTAAGATGACGAAAAATAGAGACATTAACAAATCAACGCCAACTTGCAAAGAAAGAAAGTACGATACAGACCCGCCAAATCCAGAATTAAAAGAAACACCATTTCCTCAATATCCAGGCCATATAATTCGTATTGATATTTACTCAACTGAAAATAAACTAATATTAAAGGCCCTTGATAAATTTTCAAAACTAGCGCAAGCCAAATTAATCAACTCTAAAGTCTGAGAAGACATTAGAATTCCATTAGGAGACATACTATTCGATTTCGGTGTTCCAAATTACGTTGATATGGATAACGAAAATTCACTAAATTCCGCCACAATAAAATTCATGCTCAAAGACCAAATAGAAATTGAAATCTTTGTGTCACCTCCCATAAGCGTACTGTCAATGCTCTGGTAGAAAGATTCCACTCTACACTCTCTGAAATAATGGAATTAGTAGAAAGATCAGTATACGAATATAAGTTTATTAAACATTCAGTCACAAACAAAAGCCCACTCGAGGTATTATTTGGAATAACAGTACTTTCAAACCCTGAAATGCACGAACAGACATGTCAGGACCATATTGATCGACTAAGAGACAAACACGTAGACCTATAAAAAAAACCAGCCGATGTAATATTTGTTAAGATTAACGCAAGATTAGGGTCAAAATTATCACATAGATTCAAAAAAGAAATAGTAAAAGAAGACAAAGATACAACATTTATAACAGAAACAGGCAAAGTAATCCATAAATGCAATATAAGAAGTAATTAAGTCCATATTTTCTTCCAGCATAATATCCGTATGCGTTATAACAAAAACGAACGCAACTGTAGACATAACTAATACAATACTAATACAGTCCGCTATCATCTACAAGGGACTTGGAAAAATTCAAACAACAACGACCAGAATTATACATATAATTGACCTAAGCTACATTGAAGAAACATTGATTGTATTGTTAGATGCCAATACAATCAGTGTTTCTTCAAAAAAATGAATTGAAAACAAGTTCCTATCATACCCTGAATCATGGAATCACTAGATCTTTAGATTTCATAGGCACAGCATGGAAATACATTCCTGGTACTCCATGATGATCATGATTGCAAAGCAATCTGAATAATATAATAGACAGCAACAATAATCAGGTTATCATTAATAACTAATGTAAAGATAGATTAAATAAAACAACCAAAATCACTAATTCTATAACAAACTCTGTAAGAAAAGATGGTTACCTCAGCACAGAAATAACCTTAAATTTACAGAATCAGATTCGGCTTATAAAGGAGGAAATTATAAACATAAAATACGCCATACAATGGGCAAAATTAAACGTCATTAACACCTTTTTATCAAACGAAGAAGAAAATAAAGAAATAAGTAAAATATTTAAATAAAGTATTATGCCATTATTATCGCTCAAAGAAATGTTAGAATTCTCCGATGTATCCATACTTTACTAGCAGGTAATATCCCGGCCTTGCCCGGGGAAATATTTAGATGAAAATGCATTTTTTTTCTTTAATTTGACTACTTTCGTCAACCGTAAGAAATACAACTAAATACTTGAGCCACTTGACTAATGTTTTCAGTGTAGGGCTATGAAAATGTCTTTGAAAAAAAAGAAAACAACAAAAAAATGTCCCACTCATTTGTCCTTGACTTCCATTTCCCGCCCGTGGCGACACGGAGTAGATTTTCCAAAATCATTTGGCATTTTAAGCCAATTTCAAGAATAATACTAAGAATCCAAATTCAATCTTTCCAACTGTTTTCCACCCGCTGTCTTGCCCGCAAAGTACCGAGGTTTTTGTATTTATATTTGGAAATTAGTATAAGGCCACGTGTATTTTTCGAAACCAGTAGCACATGCGACGAATTATTTAATGTGAGGTGCTTTGAAAATAAGTTTCAAAATGATTGAATGATAAACAGAAGTTTGAAAATGAGTTTGAAGTCAATTGGACGATAATCAAAAAAATTTCATACAACAGTTTTCCGCGTATTTTCCGACCTTAGGGATAGATTTTCCAAAATCTTTGGACACCGCGCCTATTATGTGTTCAGTTAGAACCTTGAAAATGAGTTTGAAGCCAATCACATAAAATTTTAAAATGTCGAGTGACAGACTTAGACTTTCCGAGCATAGAGCTGAATTACCAATAATCGGTGATACACGTGTCGAATTATTTTATGTAAAGTGCTTGCAAAATGAGTTTAAAGTCATTCGGACGACAATTAAAAAAGTTTCATACAACAGTTTCCCATGAATTTTCCGCCTTTGGGGATAGATTTTCCAAAATCATTGACCACCGCGCCTATTATTTTTTCCCATAGAACCTTGAAAATGAGTTTGAAGCCAATCACATGAAAATTAAAAATGTCGAATGCCAGACTTTTCCACAAATTTTCCGAGCATAGGGCTGAATTTCCAATAATCGGTGACACTCGTGTCGAATTATTTTATGTGAAAAGCTTTGAAAATTAATTTCAAGTCAATCGGACAATAATCAAAGAAGTTTCATATAGCAGTTATCCACAAATTTCCGACTTTGGGGGTAGATTTTCCAAAATCTTTGGACACCGCGCCTATTATTTTTTCCCATAGAACCTTGAAAATGAGTTTGAAGCCAATCG
>JBAMCL010000801.1:0-11201 GCA_037075165.1 Hirtodrosophila histrioides
ACGTACATTCATATGTACATAAGTATGTAAGTAGCCGCAGAAACGATTTCAACTTTCAGTTCTTAGCTGCACGAAATAAGCTGCGATCCACTGTATATATCTACTAATATCGAATTCAGGATCAAACTGAGATCGTACTTAGTATATTATGTATATTATAATATATATTATATTTTATTATTATATTATATTATATATTATATACAGAGTATTTACAGAACGAGTATTTTTAAACATTTCCCCACTCAAGAAGTCCTTTTTTTGTTGCTCCTGGATATAAGTTGCATAATATACATATATATTGACAACAACAATTTGAATACTTTCTAATACAATTTTTAAATACTTTTGACTACACTCTGTATTGTATGTACATTATACATTATTAGACCTCGGATTTTGCATTAGTAACATTACTATATTATAAGTATGCAATCACAATTTATACATTTTAAATAATGTAAGTAATTTATATAAAATTGCACTATTCTTTCTGATATTTACATTACTTACATTCCCTGAAATCACTATGTAGGTAGCAGTATACCCTTTAAATTCAAATTTATTTTTATTATCTAATAAAAAAATACTATTCTTTCTATCCTAGTTATAATGTAAGCTAATTTTTCTTGCTATTTATAATAAGATTAGTTTTTTCCTTGTATATTTAACCAGTTTCAAGCTGTCCCAAAAACAGGATACCAATAAGAAAATTGAAATACAAACAAATCAATTTTTATATAAGAAAAATCAATTTGTTTATAAAAAAAATCAATTTTTATAGAACTTTTTAAATAAATTTTCCAAGGTATTCAGTCGGAGGTTGGAAAGTACGTATTTGGGATGAATTGAAATCGTAATACTGAATTGGGATGAATTGAAATCGTAATACTGAATTGTATACATATATATGCATACTTTTTATATATAGAAACACTTTACAATATATCTGTAAGAATATTAATTATTAATATTAGCAGACCATCAGTACATCAGTACATCACATTCATATATAAGAAAGGGATCCTTGAAAAATATATGTGAGTACATACAGCTGTGTTCATAAAAATAGTAGTGTTGCTCGTCACAGGACTACAATCAAATTTAATGTTTTTGGCGTTGTAAAATATTAGTATGATCCCTTTTTTTAGATTGGAATGCAAAGAATAGAATAATAAAAAAATCCCTTTACTTTCTATCAAATTTCTTCTTATTTTTTGACGAGTTTAGAGAAATGCCTTCAAAAATATTAGTGGCTACTAAAAATGGAATAAAATACTCTGAACAATGGACTAATTTCATATGTAGGTATTAAAAATGGATTAAAATACTCTATAACATTGATCTGCCTTCATATGTAGGTATGTATGATGTATATCTTGAACAGATTAGCAAGTTGTAGTCGTACTTTAACATATATAGACATAGTATGTAAATGATTGTTATGGGAAGAACTCTTGTTCATATGAGAAGGGAGGCTTTTTAAGGGCATTCAATATTCGGTGGGGTAAAAAGCATTTCCCTTATTGCCTTTTCTTGATGTTTTTTACTTTTTAGAAGGCAAACTTTGTTGCGGATGACATCAGAGATTGCACAATTATTTGTAGGTTTGTTGCCCACAAGCAAATTTATTTCAAATTGAAGTGCAATCAAATTCTGGTGTCATTTATTTAATTCTTTTTTTCTACTATATTTGAAATACATTTTGGCGCGCCAATTTCAGTTTCTTTGTTTGTTTGCCTGTCTGTCAAAGTGTGTGTGTGTGTGTGAGTGTGTGTGCGTGTGTGTGCGAAAGTTTGCGTGGCTCTCAACTCAACATTTTGGCTCTGAAAAAAGCATAATGAATAAATGTTAACAATAACACAAAAAACTCACACAGACAACAACAACAACCTGTTTCCAAGCGAACAGCATCTATAGTATAACATATGTATATACACACATACATATACATATACATACATATACATATACATATATACATATATGTTTTGTTGTTGTTGTTGGGTTTGATTTTCGCTTGGTTGAGCTGCTTTGTTGTTTTTGTAATTGTTGTTTGATTTCTGTGCGTTTTTTGAAGGTCAACTTTTATTTTATGTATTTCAGTTTTTGCCTTTTTTTATTTTTTGTTTGTTGTTTTTTTGAATTTTTTTTTACATTTTGTCTGTGAGTTTAATGAGCCATTTGCGTGGATAGGTGGGCTGATTGTGTGAGAACTGGGTTCTTTGATGACTTGGCTGGTTAATGGTTATGTAACGGTAACTGTTAACCGAAACGATCCCATAAACAAAGTCTCACCCAGAAATTGCTTGACATTTAATCACTGCGATTTCTCAAATTTTCAATGATATCAACATTATCAACATTAGTCAGCACTGTTCGTCAATTCGTTATTCATTCCCACGTTTTTTCCCACACTGCAAGTCAGTGTTTGAAAGAACTTTAAGATCTGAGGACAGGGTATTCACACTGCACCAAGCAAAGCTGGATCTAACCACTGATGGAAGTATTCATCTCTCGCTCTTTCCAGTTGCACTTTCCCAGAATAAGAAAATGGTGTTCGTTAATGTCTTTTATCCTCAACCTTTTTCCAACACTGCAAGTCAGTGTTTAAAAGGAATTTCAGAGCTAAAGGCCAGGGTATTCCCTGAGCACCAAAAGCTCGATTAAACCACTGAAGAAAGTATTCATCTCTCTCTCTCTCTTTCCAGTTGCACTTTCCCTTAAGTAGAAATATTTATACTGAATAGGCTATTAGTGTTAGTCAATGTCTCAACTGTTTTTATACACTGCAAGTCAGTGTTTGAAAGTACTTTAAGATCTAAGGGCCAGAGTTTTCTCACTGAGCACCAAATGCTGGATTAATCCCCTGATGACAGTATTCATCTCCTGCACTTTCCCTCAAGTAGAAATATATTAACAGAATAAGATAATAGTGTTCGTCAACTCTTTTATCCGCAACTTTCCCACACTGCAAGTCAGTGTTTCAAAGTACTTTAAGATCTAAGGCCAGGGCACCAAAAGCTGGATTAAACCACTGATGAAAGTATTCATCTCTCGCTCTTTCCAGTTGCACTATCCCAGAATAAGATAATAGTGCTCGTCAATGTCTTTTATCCTCAACCAGTTTTACCCACTCTAGTAAGTCAGTGTTAGAAAGCTTAAACTTCGTTCAAAGAACCCCAACATTGAGTATAACATTGAGAAATGTTCTCTGACTCTATCAAGTTGCAATTCCCCTTCTCCAATTACTGCTCAAATATCAGTCTTAATTAAAATTATATAATTTCAAATGATCTACATATATAGAAACAAATGTATATATTTAATGCCCAACTGGTGCAAGGCCAATCAGACACGGAGACAAAATTCCTATTTGGGACGCTACACAGGAAATATGGGCAGAGCTCCCAAGACAAAGACAAATGTGATATGTCAACTTGTACAAGACCAATGATTAGCGGCAATTTTGCCCAGTCATAATAGTGGCTACAAAAAGGGGGCGGAACGAGGGGTCGGCAACGTCTTCAGATCCAAAGAAATTAACGCCAAAACGGGGCCAATGTGTCAGCCAAAATGACGCAATTGTCGTGGCAGCGTTTAATTGAAATTATACGATTTTATGGCAGGCGAAAGATGATCAAAAAATATATAGTAGGAAACCAAAAAAAACCTCTCCTTCTCCACATATATCACATACTATAGCGGGCATTTTCTTTGTGCTTTGACTTTGGCCAAAAAGATGAACATAAATTAGAAATTTATGGCTGACACTTCAGCGCACACCTTGACGGGGCCCAATAGATTTATGATTATGCTTATACGGACGCATACATTTTATACATCAACAGTTCTATTCATAATCTATGGACAGGTTCGTATTTATTATTATTAATTTTACTATTTTTTTTTTATGTTGTCAAATGTTTTTTTCGAATCTTGGGCAGCAACAGAAACTCCTAAAAAAAAATATATATAAATTATAATTTGTTTCTCTTTTTTATGCTTAAGTGTAGGGCGTCATTATGTATATGCTCAACGGCTCTTTCCCCCCATATACATACATATATAAATCTTAAGCGACGCGTAGGTGCAGCCAGAGCCAAAATCAAATATCCAAAATCAAAACCACAACGGCCACACATTTTCATTGCTCGTAACACGCCCCGTTTTGGATGGTCTTTATACCCAGCACATACTGTAAGTAAGCGGGTATTCCAAAAGCTGAGATTGTAGAACGAAGAAACGAAGGGTGTTCCACTCTAAGTATTGTCAAAGAGGGTCAATCTTTTGATTGTAGAGTGTAGAGCGAGCAAGTAAAAAACGAAGGGTGTTCATTCTAAGTATTGTCAAAGAGTGCCAATTCTTTGAAATTAAGTGGAAATATATATTTTCTTTTTTTCAGAAATCTATGATATGATATAATCATATATGATATGATATAATCATATATGATATGATATGATATCTATGATATGTAAAATATCTCAATGTAACCAAGAAACGGGTTCCCTCTTACGAGTTGTTTATACTAGTGATGTAAAAACATCGATGTTTTCCATACAAAACATCGATGTTCTTCGATGTTTTCCATACAAAACATCGATGTTCTTCGATGTTTTCCATACAAAACACTATAAACGAGGGCTTAGTTTTGGGTAGTACCAAAGAACATGGATTATTATAGTATATATAGATATGGTACATATATATGGTCTTTGGAAAAACATAATATATATTGAGAAAAAAGGGAATTAATATGTTTCTAAGAGGCTAGGCTTAAAACTCACTAAATATGTCACATAAATCGGATAAATTTAAGAGTACTTTATAACATAATTCCCTTTCCATACTTTATCTATACAGTTTCGTATAAAATAGATACCCTAATAGCATAAATTCTAAGGTTTCTTAACTTCAATCTTGAAAAGTAGCTTAACTTCAACATAAGTCAACTTTTCTGTCTACAGGGTATCTGCATTTTCTTCATTATATTTCTGCCCCTTTTGAAAATATGTTTTAGAAACTTTTTGTTGGCTATTATGTTTTCAGTTTGAATATAATTCTTGTTGATCACTCATGAATTTCAATGAAACTTACGACATAAATCAGCTGTGAAGAATCCTACGCAAAAGCTAATGACTTGTATATGCAGATAAGTTTGTCGGTCGCAGTTTTTTCTTTATTTATTGTTGTTGTTGTTGTTGTTGCTGCTGCGATTGGACTGCGTATCAGTTATCAGGGGCAGTATCAGTCGTTGCAGCCTGTGGTCTGACATCATTTAAATTTCGCAACGGCTTTTCAATTGCTCACCACACACCGAGTGTGATTATGAGTGTGCTGATAAGATTGGCGCACTCTGAACCGCCTGTCCGAATACTCTATAAATAAACGCACACTAAATCTGTGTCTACGATAAACCATGGCTCTCCTATAAGCACACATACTCGTACATACATATGTACATGTATGTATATGTAACTGGTGTTTACAACATTTAACATTTTACTCGCACAACATGTGTGTCATGTGTGTTGCCAAGTTCTTTGCCAAGTTTTTGGCACAGTTTTTGAAGGGCTGCGGGGTGCAAGCGAGACGGGCATAGGGCGACGCCTACAAGGTGTGTGTGTGTGTGTGTGTGTGTGTGTATGTACGTGGCATGTGTGTGGCAGGCTAACACAAACATGGCAGTTCTACTGTGAGTGCTCAGCTCTGGGCCAAGAAAACTACCACAAGCAGCACCACACCGAAAAGTCACAAAAGTTATGAACTACCCAGCAAAGTACACACACACACACATGCTTGTGTGTATCCTGTGGGGGTGGCTATCACACATGCACAACACACAACACACACACCACACACACACCCCACACACACACATAAGTGGAACATTGTCCTGGGCTCGACTTCCTTTACGACTTTATTTCTTGTTGGTTCATTTTTTTCTACATGTCTGACAGTTGGCCGTGAGTCTTGGTCTCGTTGTTGGGTCCTGTTCCTGCTCTCTATGGCCTATTGATTATGGTTTTCCATTAGCTTGTCATTTTCACACACATTGCTCGTTTGTTGGAGCGAGCAGAGCCGTCGCGTTTACCTTAGCGTTATCCTTTTCTAACTTTCCAACAATATTGGCCACAATTTTTCCGTTTTTCACTCTCGAGTTCGATTTCTGCGTTTTTGCTGCGTTGCGTGACTATTTAATATTCAGCTTTTGTTGTTGTTGCTGTTGTTTTTAAGGGAAATGTCTCATAAAAATGATTTATGGCTAATTGCGTGTTCGGGCGGGTAAAAGCCTTAAAACTCTGCTTGAATAGTTTAAGCAAAGTGTGGGGGCGCCTTAAAGCTCAATGACACTAGCTTAAAGTGAGACTTAATCATTTGATTTTTATTGCAAAGCATTGCAGACTAATTAAACGAGCTTTCAGCTTTCGCTTTAAGCTCTTAAGAAGCTTTAATGTACTTTTAAAGCGTCTGTAAAGAGCAAGAGCAGTAAACAGCTTTTAAGATGAGCTTTGGCTTAACTTTAAGCTTTCATGGAGCTTTTCTGAGGCTCTGTTAAGAGCAAGAGAAGTGAAGAGTGGCTATAGGAGCTTTCAGCGTTTAATTTCAAAGGCTCTCTGAGGAGTAAGGCTGCTTGGGTGAACTTTAAGTCGAACTTTAATCTTTAGTGAAGCTTTTGTTGGCTTTTAAGGCAACCATTAAGAGAACTAGCTCAACAAGCCTTAGTATAACAATTGCCAAGCTTTCATGTGTTTTCAAAGGCTCTGTTAAGAGGAAAGCTGCTTCAAAGCAAGGCATTCAGTTTTAAATAAAATCTAGCTTGAAGCTATAATGTGCTTTAAACGTCGCCTTTTTTTTGTTGGTTTTTAGCCATAAATGTTATGGTTAACCATTTTTTATTGGTACTTCACCGCCAGATTTGCAGCTGAATTGCACTTTCAGCTTATAAGCCACATCCGACGGGGCACTAAGACAAAAGCCAACACACCTTTTGCCCACTTTCCCATTGAGATAAGCGTGTGCACACTTGAGAGCCGCAATTTTTTATAACGCTGCCAAGTGCAATATTAACAAATTTTTTTTATTATTGGCAAAAATCTTTGTGAAAACAATAAAACAAAAAAAAACAAAATAATAATAATAGTGAAACAAAAAGTAGAAAAAAATTGCAAAATAAACACTTGGCAGCGGCAAAGCTTCCACTTCCACTCCCAGGCGATCAATTGATCGGGAAACATGAGCATGTCAATCATATAACGAGTATATGAGCACTTCGGAATCAACATATCATATACCCAAAAGCAACAACAACAACAATAAGAGTTTTAAATAAATTCAGCTGGCAGTTTTTTGTGTTGTTTTTGGACTGCTTTTTTGTGTTGTGTTTGTTTTGCAATTGAAAGTCAATTGAGCGACGTACCACAGGCACTGCGAGGGCAGGGGCAGGCAGCAGGGGCAGGCAGCAGTGGCAGGCAGCAGTGGCAAGGGAAGGAGGCTGCATTGAACTTCTTGCTGCCATTAAGCGGGCTCGGTTTTGGGTACGGTTCTGGGCTTTGGGCTTGGGTCGAGCTCTCTCTCTCTGCGCCATGTAAATGCAAATTCACGCAGCGCTGCCGGGCAAAAAGCCTTTTGAACTGTTGGCTGCTGGTCAGACTCCGTTTCAGCAAAAGAAAGGTGCAGGGGGTGTAGAGAGAGGGAGAGAGAGAGAGGAGGGGCAGCAGCAGCAGCAGCTGCCAGCGTTGCTGTCATGCGTTTTAGCAATTTGCAAATTTACAAGTTCTACATACGGGGCGCATGTTTAATATCAAATTATGAAGCGGCAGGCAGCCGCTGCCCCTCATCGCTGCCCGCTGCCCGCTGCCAGCTGCAGCCTCTGCTGCTGCCCGCTTTCCTTTAGTGATTGCGATTGCATTTTCAAGTGCCACACGGCAACATTTGTATGCAAATTGCCTGGGCGAGTGCACGAGTGCAACATGTTGCCGTTGTACAAGTTGTTGTTGCGACGTCGTCGTCGTCGTTGCTGTTGTTGTTGCTGGCTGTGTTGAATCAACTTTTGCTGCGGTCGCCTGCAAATAAAGAACGCATTGAGTTTTTATTAGTTTTTGATGATGCTCATAAAACGACGCGACGGCAGCGATGATAAAAATCTGTTTGCTTAAGTAAAGTGAGGCATTTAGAGAAGGCACAGCCAGAGAGACACAGTCAGAGACAGAGACACAGTCAGAGACAGAGACAGGGAAAGAGACAGAGACAGACATTAACAATCAGAGCCACACAGTCAGAGCCTCATTGCCTCGTTCAATGGCCAGTTTGTGTTGAATTGAATGGCGCAGCGGGCTGCGGGGGAGAGGGGAGGCGCCTCGCCTGGTAAAATGTAACTAACCGTTGCTAAATGCAATAAAACGCCGCAAGTGTTGAGTTCTTTTTGATTGCCTGGCTTTTACTGCCAAAAGCCCAACTGTATCGAAGTCAAAGACAAGCAGCTTTTCAAGCAACATGTGTGTGTGTGTGTGTGTGTGTGTGTGTAGTAAAAGTGTCAGATACTTTCCTACCTATAACTCTTACTGCAGCTCACTTCCCCCACCCGCTGTCTTAGAGAGTAAATCTCATTTAATTACTAGCCATTATGTTCCCTGCACATAAGAGACCGAACCCAATCCCAAGATCTCTATTCTATCGCAGATCTCTTTAAATGTATCCAATCAAATATACATATCTTTTTGCTTTATTTGAGGCATTCCCTAAGCTCTTTTTACTGTTTTAATTGCTCATTTGATTATTATACAATAGAGAGCGAATCCAATCGTTATATTACGAGTATTCTAATTGAGATCTTTGTAAAAGAATCCAATCAAATATATATCTTTTTGCTACACTTAAAGCATTCTCAAAGCAGTTTTTACTACTTCAATTTTAATTCTTTTTAATTTCCCATTTCATTATTGTACAATAGAGAGCGAATCTAATCATTATTTTACGAGTATTCTATCTGAGATATCTTTAAAAGAATCCAATCAAATATATATCTTTTTAATCTTCATTTGAAGAATTCCTTAAGCACTTTTAACTATTTTCATTTCTCATTTGATTATTATACAATAGAGAACGAGTATTCTAATTGAGATCTTTGTAAAAGAATCCAATCAAATATATATCTTTTTGCTACACTTAAAACATTCTCAAAGCAGTTTTTACTACAATTTTAATTCTTTTTCATTTCTCATTTTATTATTTACAATAGAGAACGAGTATTCTAATTGAGATCTCTTTAAAAGTATCCAATCAAATATATATCTTTATGCTTAATTTAAGGCATTCCCTAAGCACTTTCTACTATTTTAATTTCTCATTTCATTGTTATAAAATAGAGAATGAATCTACCCATTATATTACGTGTATTCTATCTGAGAATCCAATCAAAAATATATATCTTTCTGCTTCATTTAAAGCATTTTCAAAGCAGTTTTTAATACTTCAATGTTAATTCTTTTTAATTTCTCATTATGATACAATAGAGAGCGAATCTAATCATTGTGTTCCAAGTTTTCTATCTGAGATCTCTTTAAAAGTATCCAATCAAATATATATCTTTTTGCTTCATTTAAGGCTCTTTTTAAGCACTTTTTACTATTTTAATTTCTCATTTGAATATCATACAATAGACAACGAATCTAATCATTATATTACGTGTATTCTATCTGAGATATCTTTAAAAGAATCCAATCAAATATATATCTTTTTTCTTCATTTGAAGAATTCCTTAAGCACTTTTTACAATTTTAATTTTCATTATTATACAATGGAGATCTCAATTAGAGATCTCTGTAAAAGAGTCAAATCAAATGTATATCTTTTTTCTTCATTTAAAGACTTCCCTAAGCACTTTTTACTAATTTAATTTCTCATACCATTACTATGCAATAGAGATCGAATCTAATCAATGTGTTCCAAGTTTTCTATCTCAGATCTCTTTAAAAGAATCAAATCAAGTAAAACACACTGTTTGCTCTTTTCAAAGCGCTGTTGACTATTTCAATTTGAATATTTTTAAAGCAATTGTCATTTGGCCACATTAAAAAATCTGGGACAGTTCTCAGTTCCTGTTTTTTTTTTATTCGGCCCGTAATGATGATGACCGTCCTGCTGCATGTCACACATCATAATAATTACGACTATTGATGGCCTAGGCACGAACTGATGACCGGACCCGGTCTATAAGGAGAGGCACATAGTTCGGACTCCGGAGTGCCCTGGCTGCCTTATAAACAATTAAGGTAATAGTGGCAATAATAACTATAACATTAAATGGACTTTTAGCTAAATTAACGAAACCAACATACAAACTGTCAGAGAGAGAGTGAGGGAGAGGGAGAGACAAAGGCTAATCGCAGACAGCGACGACCTCAGAGCCAGACGCGCCCCTTTGAATTCTAGAATGTGTATCTGTGAGTACGTGTATCTGTATCTGTATGTGTATGCACAAAAGTATCTGTGTGTGCGTATTGCTTGTCTAATGACACAACATTTCATTAAAAATAATTTCACTAAACATTTGACGTATTACGTCCAATTGGCATTTCTAATAACAAACTCACACACACACACACATGTGTACAATAAAAATAGAAATAGAAAAATATAAAAGTACATAATGGTACTAATCGTCAAATATGTATTTAGTTTTGTTGTCGCGCTTGTTACACATTTGTTGTTGTTCTTTTTTACCTAGTTTTTTTTTTGGTTTTGGTTTTTGTTTGTTTGTTTTGTTTGGTCGAGGTCTTATCAGTTTGTATCGCTGTTAAAACGTTTTTAATTTCCTATCGCCGGCCAACAATCATTTAATTATAGTGCTTGAAACGTATTTAGTTGGCTGCAGCAGCGCAGAGGCGTAGTACGAGGCAGCCAGGGGGTGAGGTGACTCACGAGGATGATAAAAGTCGGGTAAAAAGGCAACAGTGACTCACGCACGAGTCACAGAATACAAAAACCCGAGCTGGAAAGCCACGCATTAAGTTGTTGTATGAACAACCTTTTTGTTTATTGAGATATCCTAACCTAACTCACCATATGAAAGGTTTATTATGTCTATCAAGCTAAGCAAATTTGATCAATATCAAGCTACTACCATATCTATATTTATGGCTGCCTTAGAAACGATCCAACGAAAGTTGAGTTGTGGTCCGAGCAACCTTTTTGTT
>JBAMCL010000802.1:0-29648 GCA_037075165.1 Hirtodrosophila histrioides
ATATAGATGGATATAGATGGATATAGATGGATATAGATGGATATAGATGGATATAGATGGATATAGATGGATATAGATGGATATAGATGGATATAGATGGATATAGATGGATATAGATGGATATAGATGGATATAGATGGATATAGATGGATATAGATGGATATAGATGGATATAGATGGATATAGATGGATATAGATGGATATAGATGGATATAGATGGATATAGATGGATATAGATGGATATAGATGGATATAGATGGATATAGATGGATATAGATGGATATAGATGGATATAGATGGATATAGATGGATATAGATGGATATAGATGGATATAGATGGATATAGATGGATATAGATGGATATAGATGGATATAGATGGATATAGATGGACATAGATGGATATAGATGGATATAGATGGATATAGATGGATATAGATGGATATAGATGGATATAGATGGATATAGATGGATATAGATGGATATAGATGGATATAGATGGATATAGATGGATGTAGATGGATATAGATGGATATAGATGGATATAGATGGATATAGATGGATATAGATTGATATAGATGGATATAGATGGTTATAGATGGATATAGATGGATATAGATGGATATAGATGGATATAGATGGATATAGATGGATATAGATGGATATATATGGATATAGATGGATATAGATGGATATAGATGGATATAGATGGATATAGATGGATATAGATGGATATACATGGATATAGATGGATATACATGGATCTAGATGGATATAGATGGATATAGATGGATATAGATGGATATAGATGGATATAGATGGATGTAGATGGATATAGATGGATATAGATGGATATAGATGGATATAGATGGATATAGATGGATATAGATGGATATAGATGGATATAGATGGATATAGATGGATATAGATGGATATAGATGGATATAGATGGATATAGATGGATATAGATGGATATAGATGGATATAGATGGATATAGATGGATATAGATGGATATAGATGGATATAGATGGATATAGATGGATATAGATGGATATAGATAGATAAAAATGAATATAGATGGATATAGATGGATATAGATGGATATAGATGGATGTAGATGTATATAGATGGATATAGATGGATATATATGGATATAGATGGATATAGATGGATATAGATGGATATAGATGGAAATAGATGGATATAGATGGATATAGATGGATATAGATGGATATAGATGGATATAGATGGATATAGATGGATATAGATGGATATAGATGGATATAGATGGATATAGATGGATATAGATGGATATAGATGGATATATATGGAAATAGATGGATAAAGATGGATATAGATGGATATAGATGGATATAGATGTATATAGATGGATATAGATGTATATAGATAAATATAGATGGATATAGATGGATATAGATGGATATAGATGGATATATATGGATATAAATGGATATAGATGGATATAGATGGACATAGATGGATATAGATGGATATAGATGGATATAGATGGATATAGATGGATATAGATGGATATAGATGGATATACATGGATATAGATGGATATATATGGATATATATGGATATAGATGGATATATGATGGATATAGATTTAAATAGATGGATATAGATGGATATACATGGATATAGATGGATATACATGGATATAGATGGATATAGATGGATAAAGATGGATATAGATGGATATACATGGATATACATGGATATACATGGATATAGATGGATATAGATGGATATAGATGGATATAGATGGATATAGATGGATATACATGGATATAGATGGATGAAGATAGATATAGATGGATATAGATGGATATAGATGGATATAGATGGATATAGATGGTTATAAGTGGATATAGATGGATATAGTTGGATATAGATGGATATAGATGGATATAGATGGATATAGATGGATATAGATGGATATAGATGGATATAGATGGATATAGATGGATATAGATGGATATAGATGGATATAGATGGATATAGATGGATATAGATGGATATACATGGATATACATGGATATAGATGGATATAGATGAATATAGATGGATATAGATGGAAATACATGGATATAGATGGATATACATGGATATAGATGGATATAGATGGATATAGATGGATATAGATGAATATAGATGGATATAGATGGATATAGATGGATATAGATGAATATAGATGGATATAGATGGATATAGATGGATATACATGGATATACATGGATATACATGGATATACATGGATATAGATGGATATAGATGGATATAGATGGATATACATGGATATAGATGGATGAAGATGGATATAGATGGATATAGATGGATATAGATAGATATAGATGGATATAGATAGATAAAAATGAATATAGATGGATATAGATGGATATAGATGGATATAGATGGATGTAGATGTATATAGATGGATATAGATGGATATAGATGGATAAATATGGATATAGATGAATATAGATGGATATAGATGGATATAGATGGATATACATGGATATACATGGATATACATGGATATACATGGATTTAGATGGATATAGATGGATATAGATGGATATACATGGATATAGATGGATGAAGATGGATATAGATGGATATAGATGGATATAGATAGATATAGATGGATATAGATAGATATAGATGAATATAGATGGATATAGATGGATATAGATGGATATAGATGGATATAGATGGATATAGATGGAATAGATGGATATAGATGGATATAGATGGATATAGATGGATATAGATGGATATAGATGGATATAGATGGATATAGATGGATATATATGGATATAGATGGATATAGATGGATATAGATGGATATAGATGGATATAGATGGATATAGATGGATATAGATGGATATAGATGGATATAGATGGATATAGATGGATATAGATGGATATAGATGGATATAGATGGATATAGATGAATATAGATGGATATAGATGGATATAGATGGATATAGATGGATATAGATGGATGTAGATGGATATAGATGGATATAGATGGATATAGATGGATATAGATGGATATAGATGGATATAGATGGATATAGATGGATATAGATGGATATAGATGGATATAGATGGATATAGATGGATATAGATGGATATAGATGGATATAGATGGATATAGATGGATATAGATGGATAAATATGGATATAGATGGATATAGATGGATATAGATGGATATAGATGGATATAGATGGATATAGATGGATATAGATAGATATAGATGGATATAGATGGATATAGATGGATATATATGGATATATATGGATATAGATGGATATTGATGGATATAGATGGATATAGATTTAAATAGATGGATATAGATGGATATAGATGGATATAGATGGATATAGATGGATATAGATGGATATAGATGGATATAGATGGATATAGATGGATATAGATGGATATAGATGGATATAGATGGATATAGATGGATATAGATGAATATAGATGGATATAGATGGATATAGATGGATATAGATGGATATACATGGATATAGATGGATATAGATGGATATAGATGGATATAGATGGATATAGATGGATATAGATGGATATAGATGGATATAGATGGATATAGATGGATATAGATGGATATAGATGGATATAGATGGATATAGATGGATATAGATGGATATAGATGGATATAGATGGATATAGATGGATATAGATGGATATAGATGGATATAGATGGATATAGATGGATATAGATGGATATAGATGGATATAGATGGATATAGATGGATATAGATGGATATAGATGGATATAGATGGATATAGATGGATATAGATGGATATAGATGGATATAGATGGATATAGATGGATATAGATGGATATAGATGGATATAGATGGATATAGATGGATATAGATGGATATAGATGGATATAGATGGATATAGATGGATATAGATGGATATAGATGGATATAGATGGATATAGATGGATATAGATGGATATAGATGGATATAGATGGATATAGATGGATATAGATGGATATAGATGGATATAGATGGATATAGATGGATATAGATGGATATAGATGGATATAGATGGATATAGATGGATATAGATGGATATAGATGGATATAGATGGATATAGATGGATATAGATGGATATAGATGGATATAGATGGATATAGATGGATATAGATGGATATAGATGGATATAGATGGATATAGATGGATATAGATGGATATAGATGGATATAGATGGATATAGATGGATATAGATGGATATAGATGGATATAGATGGATATAGATGGATATAGATGGATATAGATGGATATAGATGGATATAGATGGATATAGATGGATATAGATGGATATAGATGGATATAGATGGATATAGATGGATATAGATGGATATAGATGGATATAGATGGATATAGATGGATATAGATGGATATAGATGGATATAGATGGATATAGATGGATATAGATGGATATAGATGGATATAGATGGATATAGATGGATATAGATGGATATAGATGGATATAGATGGATATAGATGGATATAGATGGATATAGATGGATATAGATGGATATAGATGGATATAGATGGATATAGATGGATATAGATGGATATAGATGGATATAGATGGATATAGATGGATATAGATGGATATAGATGGATATAGATGGATATAGATGGATATAGATGGATATAGATGGATATAGATGGATATAGATGGATATAGATGGATATAGATGGATATAGATGGATATAGATGGATATAGATGGATATAGATGGATATAGATGGATATAGATGGATATAGATGGATATAGATGGATATAGATGGATATAGATGGATATAGATGGATATAGATGGATATAGATGGATATAGATGGATATAGATGGATATAGATGGATATAGATGGATATAGATGGATATAGATGGATATAGATGGATATAGATGGATATAGATGGATATAGATGGATATAGATGGATATAGATGGATATAGATGGATATAGATGGATATAGATGGATATAGATGGATATAGATGGATATAGATGGATATAGATGGATATAGATGGATATAGATGGATATAGATGGATATAGATGGATATAGATGGATATAGATGGATATAGATGGATATAGATGGATATAGATGGATATAGATGGATATAGAGGGATATAGATGGATATAGATGGATATAGATGGATATAGATGGATATAGATGGATATAGATGGATATAGATGGATATAGATGGATATAGATGGATATAGATGGATATAGATGGATATAGATGGATATAGATGGATATAGATGGATATAGATGGATATAGATGGATATAGATGGATATAGATGGATATAGATGGATATAGATGGATATAGATGGATATAGATGGATATAGATGGATATAGATGGATATAGATGTATATAGATGGATATAGATGGATATAGATGGATATAGATGGATATAGATGGATATAGATGGATATAGATGGATATAGATGGATATAGATGGATATAATGGATATAGATGGATATAGATGGATATAGATGGATATAGATGGATATAGATGGATATAGATGGATATAGATGGATATAGATGGATATAGATGGATATAGATGGATATAGATGGATATAGATGGATATAGATGGATATAGATGGATATAGATGGATATAGATGGATATAGATGGATATAGATGGATATAGATGGATATAGATGGATATAGATGGATATAGATGGATATAGATGGATATAGATGGATATAGATGGATATATATGGATATAGATGGATATAGATGGATATAGATGGATATAGATGGATATAGATGGATATAGATGGATATAGATGGATATAGATGGATATAGATGGATATAGATGGATATAGATGGATATAGATGGATATAGATGGATATAGATGGATATAGATGGATATAGATGGATATAGATGGATATAGATGGATATAGATGGATATAGATGGATATAGATGGATATAGATGGATATAGATGGATATAGATGGATATAGATGGATATAGATGGATATAGATGGATATAGATGGATATAGATGGATATAGATGGATATAGATGGATATAGATGGATATAGATGGATATAGATGGATATAGATGGATATAGATGGATATAGATGGATATAGATGGATATAGATGGATATAGATGGATATAGATGGATATAGATGGATATAGATGGATATAGATGGATATAGATGGATATAGATGGATATAGATGGATATAGATGGATATAGATGGATATAGATGGATATAGATGGATATAGATGGATATAGATGGATATAGATGGATATAGATGGATATAGATGGATATAGATGGATATAGATGGATATAGATGGATATAGATGGATATAGATGGATATAGATGGATATAGATGGATATAGATGGATATAGATGGATATAGATGGATATAGATGGATATAGATGGATATAGATGGATATAGATGGATATAGATGGATATAGATGGATATAGATGGATATAGATGGATATAGATGGATATAGATGGATATAGATGGATATACATGGATATAGATGGATGTAGATGGATATTGATGGATATAGATGGATAAAGATGGATATAGATGGATATATATGGATATAAATGAATATAGATGGATATAGATGGATATAGATGGATATAGATGGATATAGATGGATGTAGATGTATATAGATGGATATAGATGGATATAGATGGATAAATATGGATATAGATGGATATAGATGGATATAGATGGATATAGATGGAATTAGATGGATATAGATGGATATAGATGGATATAGATGGATATAGATGGATATAGATGGATATAGATGGATATATATGGATATAGATGGATATAGATGGATATAGATGGATATAGATGGATATAGATGGATATAGATGGATATAGATGGATATAGATGTATATAGATAAATATAGATGGATATAGATGGATATAGATGGATATAGATGGATATAGATGGATATAGATGGATATAGATGGATATAGATGGATATAGATGGATATAGATGGATATAGATGGATATAGATGGATATAGATGGATATAGATGGATATAGATGGATATAGATGGATATAGATGGATATAGATGGATATAGATGGATATAGATGGATATAGATGGATATAGATGGATATAGATGGAATTAGATGGATATAGATGGATATAGATGGATGTAGATGTATATAGATGGATATAGATGGATATAGATGGATAAATATGGATATAGATGGATATAGATGGATATAGATGGATATAGATGGATATAGATGGATATAGATGGATATACATAGATATAGATGGATATACATGGATATAGATGGATATATATGGGTATATATGGATATAGATGGATATTGATGGATATAGATGGATATAGATTTAAATAGATGGATATAGATGGATATACATGGATATAGATGGATATACATGGATATAGATGGATATAGATGGATATAGATGGATATAGATGGATATAGATGAATATAGATGGATATAGATGGATATAGATGGATATAGATGAATATAGATGGATATAGATGGATATAGATGGATATAGATGGATATACATGGATATACATGGATATAGATGGATATAGATGGATATAGATGGATATAGATTTATATAGATGGATATATATGGATATAGATGGATATAGATGGATATAGATGGATATAGATGGATATAGATGAATATAGATGGATATAGATGGATATAGATGGATATAGATGGATAGACATGGATATAGATGGATATACTTGGATATACATGGATATAGATGGATATAGATGGATATAGATGGATATAGATGGATATAGTTGGATATATATGGATATACATGGATATAGATGGATATAGATGGATATATATGGATATAGATGGATATAGATGGATATAGATTGATATAGATGGATATAGATGGATATAGATGGATATAGATGGATATAGATGGATATAGATGGATATAGATGGATATAGATGGATATAGATGGATATAGATGGATATAGATGGATATAGATGGATATAGATGGATATAGATGGATATACATGGATATAGATGGATATACATAGATATAGATGGATATATATGGATATATATGGATATAGATGGATATAGATGGATATAGATGGATATAGATGGATATAGATGGATATAGATGGATATAGATGGATAAAGATGGATATAGATGGATATAGATGGATATAGATGGATATAGATGGATGAAGATGGATATAGATGGATATAGATGGATATACATGGATATAAATGGATATAGATTGATATAGATGGATATAAGTGGTTATAGATGGATATAGATGGATATAGATGGATATAGATGGATATAGATGGATATAGATGGATATCGATGGATATAGATAGATATATATGGATATAGATGGATATAGATGGATATAGATGGATATAGATGGATATAGATGGATATAGATGAATATACATGGATATAGATGGATATACATGGATATACATGGATATAGATGGATATAGATGGATATAGATGGATATAGATGGATGTAGATGGATATAGATGGATATAGATGGATAGAGATGGATATAGATGGATATTGATTGATATAGATGGATATAGATGGATATAGATGGATATAGATGCATATAGATGGATATAGATGGATAAGATGGATATAGATGGATATGGATGGATATAGATGGATATAGATGGATATAGATGTATATAGATGTATATAGATGGATATAGATGGATATAGATTTAAAAAGATGGATATAGATGGATATACATGGATATAGATGGATATAGATGGATATAGATGGATATAGATGGATATAGATGGATATAGATGGATATAGATGGATATAGATGGATATACATGGATATAGATGGATATAGATTTATATAGATGGATATAGATGGATATAGATGAATATAGATGGACATAGATGGATATAGATGGATATAGATGGATAAAGATGGATATAGATGGATATAGATAGATAAAAATGAATATAGATGGATATAGATGGATATAGATGGATATAGATGGATATAGGTGGATATAGATGGATGTAGATGTATATAGATGGATATAGATGGATATAGATGGATAAATATGGATATAGATGGATATAGATGGATATAGATGAATATAGATGGATATAGATGGAAATAGATGGATATAGATGGATATATATGGATATAGATGGATAAAGATGGATATAGATGGATATAGATGGATATAGATGGATATAGATGTATATAGATGGATATAGATGGATATAGATGGATATAGATGGATATAGATGGATATAGATGGATATAGATGGATATAGATGGATATAGATGGATATAGATGGATATAGATGGATATAGATGGATATAGATGGATATAGATGGATATAGATGGATATAGATGGATATAGATGGATATAGATGGATATAGATGGATATAGATGGATATAGATGGATATAGATGGATATAGATGGATATATATGGATATAGATGGATATAGATGGATATAGATGGATATAGATGGATATAGATGGATATAGATGGATATAGATGGATATAGATGGATATAGATGGATATAGATGGATATAGATGGATATAGATGGATATAGATGTATATAGATGTATATAGATGGATATAGATGGATATAGATTTATAAAGATGGATATAGATGGATATAGATGGATATAGATGGATATAGATGGATATAGATGGATATAGATGGATATAGATGGATATAGATGGATATAGATGGATATAGATGGATATAATGGATATAGATGGATATAGATGGATATAGATGGATATAGATGGATATAGATGGATATAGATGGATATAGATGGATATAGATGGATATAGATGTATATAGATGGATATAGATGGATATAGATGGATATAGATGGATATAGATGGATATAGATGGATATAGATGGATATAGATGGATATAGATGGATATAGATGGATATAGATGGATATAGATGGATATAGATGGATATAGATGGATATAGATGGATATAGATGGATATAGATGGATATAGATGGATATAGATGGATATAGATGGATATAGATGGATATAGATGGATATAGATGGATATAGATGGATATAGATGGATATAGATGGATATAGATGGATATAGATGGATATAGATGGATATAGATGGATATAGATGGATATAGATGGATATAGATGGATATAGATGGATATAGATGGATATAGATGGATATAGATGGATATAGATGGATATAGATGGATATAGATGGATATAGATGGATATAGATGGATATAGATGGATATAGATGGATATAGATGGATATAGATGGATATAGATGGATATAGATGGATATAGATGGATATAGATGGATATAGATGGATATAGATGGATATAGATGGATATAGATGGATATAGATGGATATAGATGGATATAGATGGATATAGATGGATATAGATGGATATAGATGGATATAGATGGATATAGATGGATATAGATGGATATAGATGGATATAGATGGATATAGATGGATATAGATGGATATAGATGGATATAGATGGATATAGATGGATATAGATGGATATAGATGGATATAGATGGATATAGATGGATATAGATGGATATAGATGGATATAGATGGATATAGATGGATATAGATGGATATAGATGGATATAGATGGATATAGATGGATATAGATGGATATAGATGGATATAGATGGATATAGATGGATATAGATGGATATAGATGGATATAGATGGATATAGATGGATATAGATGGATATAGATGGATATACATGGATATAGATGGATATAGATGGATATAGATGGATATAGATGGATATAGATGGATATAGATGGATATAGATGGATATAGATGAATATAGATGGATATAGATGGATATAGATGGATATAGATGGATATAGATGGATATAGATGGATATAGATGGATATAGATGGATATAGATGGATATAGATGGATATAGATGGATATAGATGGATATAGATGGATATAGATGGATATAGATGGATATAGATGGATATAGATGGATATAGATGGATATAGATGGATATAGATGGATATAGATGGATATAGATGGATATAGATGGATATAGATGGATATAGATGGATATAGATGGATATAGATGGATATAGATGGATATAGATGGATATAGATGGATATAGATGGATATAGATGGATATAGATGGATATAGATGGATATAGATGGATATAGATGGATATAGATGGATATAGATGGATATAGATGGATATAGATGGATATAGATGGATATAGATGGATATAGATGGATATAGATGGATATAGATGGATATAGATGGATATAGATGGATATAGATGGATATAGATGGATATAGATGGATATAGATGGATATAGATGGATATAGATGGATATAGATGGATATAGATGGATATAGATGGATATAGATGGATATAGATGGATATAGATGGATATAGATGGATATAGATGGATATAGATGGATATAGATGGATATAGATGGATATAGATGGATATAGATGGATATAGATGGATATAGATGGATATAGATGGATATAGATGGATATAGATGGATATAGATGGATATAGATGGATATAGATGGATATAGATGGATATAGATGGATATAGATGGATATAGATGGATATAGATGGATATAGATGGATATAGATGGATATAGATGGATATAGATGGATATAGATGGATATAGATGGATATAGATGGATATAGATGGATATAGTAATGGATATAGATGGATATAGATGGATATAGATGGATATAGATGGATATAGATGGATATAGATGGATATAGATGGATATAGATGGATATAGATGGATATAGATGGATATAGATGGATATAGATGGATATAGATGGATATAGATGGATATAGATGGATATAGATGGATATAGATGGATATAGATGGATATAGATGGATATAGATGGATATAGATGGATATAGATGGATATAGATGGATATAGATGGATATAGATGGATATAGATGGATATAGATGGATATAGATGGATATAGATGGATATAGATGGATATAGATGGATATAGATGGATATAGATGGATATAGATGGATATAGATGGATATAGATGGATATAGATGGATATAGATGGATATAGATGGATATAGATGGATATAGATGGATATAGATGGATATAGATGGATATAGATGGATATAGATGGATATAGATGGATATAGATGGATATAGATGGATATAGATGGATATAGATGGATATAGATGGATATAGATGGATATAGATGGATATAGATGGATATAGATGGATATAGATGGATATAGATGGATATAGATGGATATAGATGGATATAGATGGATATAGATGGATATAGATGGATATAGATGGATATAGATGGATATAGATGGATATAGATGGATATAGATGGATATAGATGGATATAGATGGATATAGATGGATATAGATGGATATAGATGGATATAGATGGATATAGATGGATATAGATGGATATAGATGGATATAGATGGATATAGATGGATATAGATGGATATAGATGGATATAGATGGATATAGATGGATATAGATGGATATAGATGGATATAGATGGATATAGATGGATATAGATGGATATAGATGGATATAGATGGATATAGATGGATATAGATGGATATAGATGGATATAGATGGATATAGATGGATATAGATGGATATAGATGGATATAGATGGATATAGATGGATATAGATGGATATAGATGGATATAGATGGATATAGATGGATATAGATGGATATAGATGGATATAGATGGATATAGATGGATATAGATGGATATAGATGGATATAGATGGATATAGATGGATATAGATGGATATAGATGGATATAGATGGATATAGATGGATATAGATGGATATAGATGGATATAGATGGATATAGATGGATATAGATGGATATAGATGGATATAGATGGATATAGATGGATATAGATGGATATAGATGGATATAGATGGATATAGATGGATATAGATGGATATAGATGGATATAGATGGATATAGATGGATATAGATGGATATAGATGGATATAGATGGATATAGATGGATATAGATGGATATAGATGGATATAGATGGATATAGATGGATATAGATGGATATAGATGGATATAGATGGATATAGATGGATATAGATGGATATAGATGGATATAGATGGATATAGATGGATATAGATGGATATAGATGGATATAGATGGATATAGATGGATATAGATGGATATAGATGGATATAGATGGATATAGATGGATATAGATGGATATAGATGGATATAGATGGATATAGATGGATATAGATGGATATAGATGGATATAGATGGATATAGATGGATATAGATGGATATAGATGGATATAGATGGATATAGATGGATATAGATGGATATAGATGGATATAGATGGATATAGATGGATATAGATGGATATAGATGGATATAGATGGATATAGATGGATATAGATGGATATAGATGGATATAGATGGATATAGATGGATATAGATGGATATAGATGGATATAGATGGATATAGATGGATATAGATGGATATAGATGGATATAGATGGATATAGATGGATATAGATGGATATAGATGGATATAGATGGATATAGATGGATATAGATGGATATAGATGGATATAGATGGATATAGATGGATATAGATGGATATAGATGGATATAGATGGATATAGATGGATATAGATGGATATAGATGGATATAGATGGATATAGATGGATATAGATGGATATAGATGGATATAGATGGATATAGATGGATATAGATGGATATAGATGGATATAGATGGATATAGATGGATATAGATGGATATAGATGGATATAGATGGATATAGATGGATATAGATGGATATAGATGGATATAGATGGATATAGATGGATATAGATGGATATAGATGGATATAGATGGATATAGATGGATATAGATGGATATAGATGGATATAGATGGATATAGATGGATATAGATGGATATAGATGGATATAGATGGATATAGATGGATATAGATGGATATAGATGGATATAGATGGATATAGATGGATATAGATGGATATAGATGGATATAGATGGATATAGATGGATATAGATGGATATAGATGGATATAGATGGATATAGATGGATATAGATAGATAAAAATGAATATAGATGGATATAGATGGATATAGATGGATATAGATGGATATAGATGGATGTAGATGTATATAGATGGATATAGATGGATATAGATGGATAAATATGGATATAGATGGATATAGATGGATATAGATGGATATAGATGGATATAGATGGATATAGATGGATATAGATGGATATAGATGGATATAGATGGATATAGATGGATATAGATGGATATAGATGGATATAGATGGATATAGATGGATATAGATGGATATAGATGGATATAGATGGATATAGATGGATATAGATGGATATAGATGGATATAGATGGATATAGATGGATATAGATGGATATAGATGGATATAGATGGATATAGATGGATATAGATGGATATAGATGGATATAGATGGATATAGATGGATATAGATGGATATAGATAGATATAGATGGATATAGATGGATATAGATGGATATAGATGGATATAGATGGATATAGATGGATATAGATGGATATAGATGGATATAGATGGATATAGATGGATATAGATGGATATAGATGGATATAGATGGATATAGATGGATATAGATGGATATAGATGGATATAGATGGATATAGATGGATATAGATGGATATAGATGGATATAGATGGATATAGATGGATATAGATGGATATAGATGGATATAGATGGATATAGATGGATATAGATGGATATAGATGGATATAGATGGATATAGATGGATATAGATGGATATAGATGGATATAGATGGATATAGATGGATATAGATGGATATAGATGGATATAGATGGATATAGATGGATATAGATGGATATAGATGGATATAGATGGATATAGATGGATATAGATGGATATAGATGGATATAGATGGATATAGATGGATATAGATGGATATAGATGGATATAGATGGATATAGATGGATATAGATGGATATAGATGGATATAGATGGATATAGATGGATATAGATGGATATAGATGGATATAGATGGATATAGATGGATATAGATGGATATAGATGGATATAGATGGATATAGATGGATATAGATGGATATAGATGGATATAGATGGATATAGATGGATATAGATGGATATAGATGGATATAGATGGATATAGATGGATATAGATGGATATAGATGGATATAGATGGATATAGATGGATATAGATGGATATAGATGGATATAGATGGATATAGATGGATATAGATGGATATAGATGGATATAGATGGATATAGATGGATATAGATGGATATAGATGGATATAGATGGATATAGATGGATATAGATGGATATAGATGGATATAGATGGATATAGATGGATATAGATGGATATAGATGGATATAGATGGATATAGATGGATATAGATGGATATAGATGGATATAGATGGATATAGATGGATATAGATGGATATAGATGGATATAGATGGATATAGATGGATATAGATGGATATAGATGGATATAGATGGATATAGATGGATATAGATGGATATAGATGGATATAGATGGATATAGATGGATATAGATGGATATAGATGGATATAGATGGATATAGATGGATATAGATGGATATAGATGGATATAGATGGATATAGATGGATATAGATGGATATAGATGGATATAGATGGATATAGATGGATATAGATGGATATAGATGGATATAGATGGATATAGATGGATATAGATGGATATAGATGGATATAGATGGATATAGATGGATATAGATGGATATAGATGGATATAGATGGATATAGATGGATATAGATGGATATAGATGGATATAGATGGATATAGATGGATATAGATGGATATAGATGGATATAGATGGATATAGATGGATATAGATGGATATAGATGGATATAGATGGATATAGATGGATATAGATGGATATAGATGGATATAGATGGATATAGATGGATATAGATGGATATAGATGGATATAGATGGATATAGATGGATATAGATGGATATAGATGGATATAGATGGATATAGATGGATATAGATGGATATAGATGGATATAGATGGATATAGATGGATATAGATGGATATAGATGGATATAGATGGATATAGATGGATATAGATGGATATAGATGGATATAGATGGATATAGATGGATATAGATGGATATAGATGGATATAGATGGATATAGATGGATATAGATGGATATAGATGGATATAGATGGATATAGATGGATATAGATGGATATAGATGGATATAGATGGATATAGATGGATATAGATGGATATAGATGGATATAGATGGATATAGATGGATATAGATGGATATAGATGGATATAGATGGATATAGATGGATATAGATGGATATAGATGGATATAGATGGATATAGATGGATATAGATGGATATAGATGGATATAGATGGATATAGATGGATATAGATGGATATAGATGGATATAGATGGATATAGATGGATATAGATGGATATAGATGGATATAGATGGATATAGATGGATATAGATGGATATAGATGGATATAGATGGATATAGATGGATATAGATGGATATAGATGGATATAGATGGATATAGATGGATATAGATGGATATAGATGGATATAGATGGATATAGATGGATATAGATGGATATAGATGGATATAGATGGATATAGATGGATATAGATGGATATAGATGGATATAGATGGATATAGATGGATATAGATGGATATAGATGGATATAGATGGATATAGATGGATATAGATGGATATAGATGGATATAGATGGATATAGATGGATATAGATGGATATAGATGGATATAGATGGATATAGATGGATATAGATGGATATAGATGGATATAGATGGATATAGATGGATATAGATGGATATAGATGGATATAGATGGATATAGATGGATATAGATGGATATAGATGGATATAGATGGATATAGATGGATATAGATGGATATAGATGGATATAGATGGATATAGATGGATATAGATGGATATAGATGGATATAGATGGATATAGATGGATATAGATGGATATAGATGGATATAGATGGATATAGATGGATATAGATGGATATAGATGGATATAGATGGATATAGATGGATATAGATGGATATAGATGGATATAGATGGATATAGATGGATATAGATGGATATAGATGGATATAGATGGATATAGATGGATATAGATGGATATAGATGGATATAGATGGATATAGATGGATATAGATGGATATAGATGGATATAGATGGATATAGATGGATATAGATGGATATAGATGGATATAGATGGATATAGATGGATATAGATGGATATAGATGGATATAGATGGATATAGATGGATATAGATGGATATAGATGGATATAGATGGATATAGATGGATATAGATGGATATAGATGGATATAGATGAATATAGATGGATATAGATGGATATAGATGGATATAGATGGATATAGATGGATATAGATGGATATAGATGGATATAGATGGATATAGATGGATATAGATGGATATAGATGGATATAGATGGATATAGATGGATATAGATGGATATAGATGGATATAGATGGATATAGATGGATATAGATGGATATAGATGGATATAGATGGATATAGATGGATATAGATGGATATAGATGGATATAGATGGATATAGATGGATATAGATGGATATAGATGGATATAGATGGATATAGATGGATATAGATGGATATAGATGGATATAGATGGATATAGATGGATATAGATGGATATAGATGGATATAGATGGATATAGATGGATATAGATGGATATAGATGGATATAGATGGATATAGATGGATATAGATGGATATAGATGGATATAGATGGATATAGATGGATATAGATGGATATAGATGGATATAGATGGATATAGATGGATATAGATGGATATAGATGGATATAGATGGATATAGATGGATATAGATGGATATAGATGGATATAGATGGATATAGATGGATATAGATGGATATAGATGGATATAGATGGATATAGATGGATATAGATGGATATAGATGGATATAGATGGATATAGATGGATATAGATGGATATAGATGGATATAGATGGATATAGATGGATATAGATGGATATAGATGGATATAGATGGATATAGATGGATATAGATGGATATAGATGGATATAGATGGATATAGATGGATATAGATGGATATAGATGGATATAGATGGATATAGATGGATATAGATGGATATAGATGGATATAGATGGATATAGATGGATATAGATGGATATAGATGGATATAGATGGATATAGATGGATATAGATGGATATAGATGGATATAGATGGATATAGATGGATATAGATGGATATAGATGGATATAGATGGATATAGATGGATATAGATGGATATAGATGGATATAGATGGATATAGATGGATATAGATGGATATAGATGGATATAGATGGATATAGATGGATATAGATGGATATAGATGGATATAGATGGATATAGATGGATATAGATGGATATAGATGGATATAGATGGATATAGATGGATATAGATGGATATAGATGGATATAGATGGATATAGATGGATATAGATGGATATAGATGGATATAGATGGATATAGATGGATATAGATGGATATAGATGGATATAGATGGATATAGATGGATATAGATGGATATAGATGGATATAGATGGATATAGATGGATATAGATGGATATAGATGGATATAGATGGATATAGATGGATATAGATGGATATAGATGGATATAGATGGATATAGATGGATATAGATGGATATAGATGGATATAGATGGATATAGATGGATATAGATGGATATAGATGGATATAGATGGATATAGATGGATATAGATGGATATAGATGGATATAGATGGATATAGATGGATATAGATGGATATAGATGGATATAGATGGATATAGATGGATATAGATGGATATAGATGGATATAGATGGATATAGATGGATATAGATGGATATAGATGGATATAGATGGATATAGATGGATATAGATGGATATAGATGGATATAGATGGATATAGATGGATATAGATGGATATAGATGGATATAGATGGATATAGATGGATATAGATGGATATAGATGGATATAGATGGATATAGATGGATATAGATGGATATAGATGGATATAGATGGATATAGATGGATATAGATGGATATAGATGGATATAGATGGATATAGATGGATATAGATGGATATAGATGGATATAGATGGATATAGATGGATATAGATGGATATAGATGGATATAGATGGATATAGATGGATATAGATGGATATAGATGGATATAGATGGATGTAGATGGATATAGATGGATATAGATGGATATAGATGGATATAGATGGATATAGATGGATATAGATGGATATAGATGGATATAGATGGATATAGATGGATATAGATGGATATAGATGGATATAGATGGATATAGATGGATATAGATGGATATAGATGGATATAGATGGATATAGATGGATATAGATGGATATAGATGGATATAGATGGATATAGATGGATATAGATGGATATAGATGGATATAGATGGATATAGATGGATATAGATGGATATAGATGGATATAGATGGATATAGATGGATATAGATGGATATAGATGGATATAGATGGATATAGATGGATATAGATGGATATAGATGGATATAGATGGATATAGATGGATATAGATGGATATAGATGGATATAGATGGATATAGATGGATATAGATGGATATAGATGGATATAGATGGATATAGATGGATATAGATGGATATAGATGGATATAGATGGATATAGATGGATATAGATGGATATAGATGGATATATATGGATATAGATGGATATAGATGGATATAGATGGATATAGATGGATATAGATGGATATAGATGGATATAGATGGATATAGATGGATATAGATGGATATAGATGGATATAGATGGATATAGATGGATATAGATGGATATAGATGGATATAGATGGATATAGATGGATATAGATGGATATAGATGGATATAGATGGATATAGATGGATATAGATGGATATAGATGGATATAGATGGATATAGATGGATATAGATGGATATAGATGGATATAGATGGATATAGATGGATATAGATGGATATAGATGGATATAGATGGATATAGATGGATATAGATGGATATAGATGGATATAGATGGATATAGATGGATATAGATGGATATAGATGGATATAGATGGATATAGATGGATATAGATGGATATAGATGGATATAGATGGATATAGATGGATATAGATGGATATAGATGGATATAGATGGATATAGATGGATATAGATGGATATAGATGGATATAGATGGATATAGATGGATATAGATGGATATAGATGGATATAGATGGATATAGATGGATATAGATGGATATAGATGGATATAGATGGATATAGATGGATATAGATGGATATAGATGGATATAGATGGATATAGATGGATATAGATGGATATAGATGGATATAGATGGATATAGATGGATATAGATGGATATAGATGGATATAGATGGATATAGATGGATATAGATGGATATAGATGGATATAGATGGATATAGATGGATATATATGGATATAGATGGATATAGATGGATATAGATGGATATAGATGGATATAGATGGATATAGATGGATATAGATGGATATAGATGGATATAGATGGATATAGATGGATATAGATGGATATAGATGGATATAGATGGATATAGATGGATATAGATGGATATAGATGGATATAGATGGATATAGATGGATATAGATGGATATAGATGGATATAGATGGATATAGATGGATATAGATGGATATAGATGGATATAGATGGATATAGATGGATATAGATGGATATAGATGGATATAGATGGATATAGATGGATATAGATGGATATAGATGGATATAGATGGATATAGATGGATATAGATGGATATAGATGGATATAGATGGATATAGATGGATATAGATGGATATAGATGGATATAGATGGATATAGATGGATATAGATGGATATAGATGGATATAGATGGATATAGATGGATATAGATGGATATAGATGGATATAGATGGATATAGATGGATATAGATGGATATAGATGGATATAGATGGATATAGATGGATATAGATGGATATAGATGGATATAGATGGATATAGATGGATATAGATGGATATAGATGGATATAGATGGATATAGATGGATATAGATGGATATAGATGGATATAGATGGATATAGATGGATATAGATGGATATAGATGGATATAGATGGATATAGATGGATATAGATGGATATAGATGGATATAGATGGATATAGATGGATATAGATGGATATAGATGGATATAGATGGATATAGATGGATATAGATGGATATAGATGGATATAGATGGATATAGATGGATATAGATGGATATAGATGGATATAGATGGATATAGATGGATATAGATGGATATAGATGGATATAGATGGATATAGATGGATATAGATGGATATAGATGGATATAGATGGATATAGATGGATATAGATGGATATAGATGGATATAGATGGATATAGATGGATATAGATGGATATAGATGGATATAGATGGATATAGATGGATATAGATGGATATAGATGGATATAGATGGATATAGATGGATATAGATGGATATAGATGGATATAGATGGATATAGATGGATATAGATGGATATAGATGGATATAGATGGATATAGATGGATATAGATGGATATAGATGGATATAGATGGATATAGATGGATATAGATGGATATAGATGGATATAGATGGATATAGATGGATATAGATGGATATAGATGGATATAGATGGATATAGATGGATATAGATGGATATAGATGGATATAGATGGATATAGATGGATATAGATGGATATAGATGGATATAGATGGATATAGATGGATATAGATGGATATAGATGGATATAGATGGATATAGATGGATATAGATGGATATAGATGGATATAGATGGATATAGATGGATATAGATGGATATAGATGGATATAGATGGATATAGATGGATATAGATGGATATAGATGGATATAGATGGATATAGATGGATATAGATGGATATAGATGGATATAGATGGATATAGATGGATATAGATGGATATAGATGGATATAGATGGATATAGATGGATATAGATGGATATAGATGGATATAGATGGATATAGATGGATATAGATGGATATAGATGGATATAGATGGATATAGATGGATATAGATGGATATAGATGGATATAGATGGATATAGATGGATATAGATGGATATAGATGGATATAGATGGATATAGATGGATATAGATGGATATAGATGGATATAGATGGATATAGATGGATATAGATGGATATAGATGGATATAGATGGATATAGATGGATATAGATGGATATAGATGGATATAGATGGATATAGATGGATATAGATGGATATAGATGGATATAGATGGATATAGATGGATATAGATGGATATAGATGGATATAGATGGATATAGATGGATATAGATGGATATAGATGGATATAGATGGATATAGATGGATATAGATGGATATAGATGGATATAGATGGATATAGATGGATATAGATGGATATTGATGGATATAGATGGATATAGATGGATATAGATGGATATAGATGGATATAGATGGATATAGATGGATATAGATGGATATAGATGGATATAGATGGATATAGATGGATATAGATGGATATAGATGGATATAGATGGATATAGATGGATATAGATGGATATAGATGGATATAGATGGATATAGATGGATATAGATGGATATAGATGGATATAGATGGATATAGATGGATATAGATGGATATAGATGGATATAGATGGATATAGATGGATATAGATGGATATAGATGGATATAGATGGATATAGATGGATATAGATGGATATAGATGGATATAGATGGATATAGATGGATATAGATGGATATAGATGGATATAGATGGATATAGATGGATATAGATGGATATAGATGGATATAGATGGATATAGATGGATATAGATGGATATAGATGGATATAGATGGATATAGATGGATATAGATGGATATAGATGGATATAGATGGATATAGATGGATATAGATGGATATAGATGGATATAGATGGATATAGATGGATATAGATGGATATAGATGGATATAGATGGATATAGATGGATATAGATGGATATAGATGGATATAGATGGATATAGATGGATATAGATGGATATAGATGGATATAGATGGATATAGATGGATATAGATGGATATAGATGGATATAGATGGATATAGATGGATATAGATGGATATAGATGGATATAGATGGATATAGATGGATATAGATGGATATAGATGGATATAGATGGATATAGATGGATATAGATGGATATAGATGGATATAGATGGATATAGATGGATATAGATGGATATAGATGGATATAGATGGATATAGATGGATATAGATGGATATAGATGGATATAGATGGATATAGATGGATATAGATGGATATAGATGGATATAGATGGATATAGATGGATATAGATGGATATAGATGGATATAGATGGATATAGATGGATATAGATGGATATAGATGGATATAGATGGATATAGATGGATATAGATGGATATAGATGGATATAGATGGATATAGATGGATATAGATGGATATAGATGGATATAGATGGATATAGATGGATATAGATGGATATAGATGGATATAGATGGATATAGATGGATATAGATGGATATAGATGGATATAGATGGATATAGATGGATATAGATGGATATAGATGGATATAGATGGATATAGATGGATATAGATGGATATATATGGATATAGATGGATATAGATGGATATAGATGGATATAGATGGATATAGATGGATATAGATGGATATAGATGGATATAGATGGATATAGATGGATATAGATGGATATAGATGGATATAGATGGATATAGATGGATATAGATGGATATAGATGGATATAGATGGATATAGATGGATATAGATGGATATAGATGGATATAGATGGATATAGATGGATATAGATGGATATAGATGGATATAGATGGATATAGATGGATATAGATGGATATAGATGGATATAGATGGATATAGATGGATATAGATGGATATAGATGGATATAGATGGATATAGATGGATATAGATGGATATAGATGGATATAGATGGATATAGATGGATATAGATGGATATAGATGGATATAGATGGATATAGATGGATATAGATGGATATAGATGGATATAGATGGATATAGATGGATATAGATGGATATAGATGGATATAGATGGATATAGATGGATATAGATGGATATAGATGGATATAGATGGATATAGATGGATATAGATGGATATAGATGGATATAGATGGATATAGATGGATATAGATGGATATATATGGATATAGATGGATATAGATGGATATAGATGGATATAGATGGATATAGATGGATATAGATGGATATAGATGGATATAGATGGATATAGATGGATATAGATGGATATAGATGGATATAGATGGATATAGATGGATATAGATGGATATAGATGGATATAGATGGATATAGATGGATATAGATGGATATAGATGGATATAGATGGATATAGATGGATATAGATGGATATAGATGGATATAGATGGATATAGATGGATATAGATGGATATAGATGGATATAGATGGATATAGATGGATATAGATGGATATAGATGGATATAGATGGATATAGATAGATATAGATGGATATACATGGATATAGATGGATATAGATGGATATATATGGATATAGATGGATATAGATGGATATTGATGGATATATATTTATATAGATGGATATAGATGGATATAGATGGATATAGATGGATATACATGGATATAGATGGATATAGATGGATATAGATGGATATAGATGGATATAGATGGATATAGATGGATATAGATAGATATAGATGGATATAGATGGATATAGATGGATATAGATGGATATAGATGGATATAGATGGATATAGATGGATATAGATGGATATAGATGGATATAGATGGATATAGATGGATATAGATGGATATACATGGATATAGATGGATATAGATGGATATAGATGGATATAGATGGATATAGATGGATATAGATGGATATAGATGGATATAGATGGATATAGATGGATATAGATGGATATAGATGGATATAGATGGATATAGATGGATATAGATGGATATAGATGGATATAGATGGATATAGATGGATATAGATGGATATAGATTTAAATAGATGGATATAGATGGATATAGATGGATATAGATGGATATAGATGGATATAGATGGATATAGATGGATATAGATGGATATAGATGGATATACATGGATATAGATGGATATACATGGATATAGATGGATATATATGGATATATATGGATATAGATGGATATAGATGGATATTGATGGATATAGATTTAAAAAGATGGATATAGATGGATATACATGGAAATAGATGGATATAGATGGATATAGATGGATATAGATGGATATAGATGGATATAAATGGATATAGATGGATATATATGGATATAGATGGATAAAGATGGATATAGATGGATATAGATGGATATAGATGGATATGGATGGATGTAGATGTATATAGATGGATATAGATGGATATAGATGGATATATATGGATATAGATGGATATAGATGGATATAGATGGATATAGATGGATATAGATGGATATAGATGGATATAGATGGATATAGATGGATATAGATGGATATAGATGGATATAGATGGATATAGATGGATATAGATGGATATAGATGGATATAGATGGATATATATGGATATAGATGGATAAAGATGGATATAGATGGATATAGATGGATATAGATGGATATAGATGTATATAGATGGATATAGATGGATATAGATGGATATAGATGGATATAGATGGATATAAATGGATATAAATGGATATAAATGGATATAGATGGATATAGATGGATATAGATAAATATAGATAAATATAAATGGATATAGATGGATATAGATGGATATAAATGGATATAGATGGATATAAATGGACATAGATGGATATAGATGGATATAGATGGATATAGATGGATATAGATGGATATAGATGGATATAGATGGATATAGATGGATATAGATGGATATAGATGGATATAGATGGATATAGATGGATATATATGGATATATATGGATATAGATGGATATAGATGGATATAGATGGATATAGATGGATATAGATGGATATAGATGGATATAGATGGATATACATGGATGTAGATGGATATAGATGGATATAGATGGATATAGATGGATATAGATGGATATATATGGATGTACATGGATATAGATGTATATAGATGGATATATATGGATATAGATGGATATAGATGGATATAGATGGATATAGATTGATATTTATGGATATAGATGGATATTGATGGATATAGATGGATATTGATGGATATAGATGGATATAGATGGATATAGATGGATATAGATGGATATAGATGGATGTAGATGGATATAGATGGATATAGATGCATATAGATGGATATAGATGGATATTGATGGATATTGATGGATATTGATGGATATAGATGGATATAGATGGATATAGATGGATATAGACGGATATAGATGGATATAGATGGATATAGATGGATATAGATGGATATAAATGAATATAGATGGATATAGATGGATATAGAAGGATATAGATGGATAAAGATGGATATAGATGGATATAGATAGATAAAAATGAATATAGATGGATATAGATGGATATAGATGGATATAGATGGATATAGATGTATATAGATGGATATAGATGGATATAGATGGATAAATATGGATATAGATGGATATATATGGATATAGATGGATATAGATGGATATTGATAGATATAGATGGATATAGATGGATATAGATGGATATAGATGGATATAGATGGATATAGATGGACATAGATGGATATAGATGGATATAGATGGATATAGATGGATATTGATAGATATAGATGGATATAGATGGATATAGATGGATATAGATGGATATAGATGGATATAGATGGATATAGATGGATATAGATGGATATATATGGATATAGATGGATATAGATGGATATAGATGGATATAGATGGATATAGATGGATATACATGGATATAAATGGATGAAGATGGATATAGATGGATATAGATGGATATAGATGGATATAGATGGATATAGATGGATATACATGGATTTTTTTTTTTTTTTAATTAATTCGGACGTTGATGTACTAAACGTGCAGTACATTCAAGTGGCCCAAACGACACCAAGTACGGGCTTGTTAACGCGCGGACCCAGGCAAAATGCAAACCCACCTCCCGCCCAACCGACCGAGGGGCGCGCCGCATAACGTGCGGTGACGAAGATCGCGAAACATGTAAATACGAACAGACTAAATAAAAGTTCAACATAAATTAAACAATATACAAAAAACTATAGATTACACAGATAACATAAAATAGAAGTTCTAAGTAAGGAAATAGAACTAGCATTACATATTAAATGATAAAGATTGTTATAATTAGAACATATGATACGAAAAGGGTTATGGATAGCATAGTTAGTGTTACAAACTTGAAGACAAAGGGGAAGAAAGTTTCTGGAATTTCTAAGCGGAACTGCAAAACTAATCTGGCTAATTAATTCAGAAGAATCAATTTCTCCTTTAATTAGTTTGTGTAAAAAAATTACACCAAGCATGGTTCTACGATCAGAAAGAGAAGGAAGATTTATTAGTAAAAGTCTACTACGATAAGAAGGCAAGTGAGTATTAGGATTCCAGTTAAGACCCCGGAGTGCAAAGAGAAGAAATTGTTTTTGAACCGATTCTATTCTATCCTGATGAATCTTGTACTGGGGACACCAAATACAAGACCCATATTCAAGAATAGGTCGAACAAGCGAAGTATATAGAGTTTTAGTAATGTAAGGATCGTTAAATTCTTTAGACCAACGCTTAATGAAACCCAGGACACCAAAGGCACGATTAACGGTGGAAAAGATATGTTTGTCAAACTTAAGCTTGGAATCTAAAAGGATACCCAAATCATCAACCGACTCAATTCGAACAAGCGGCTTACCATTAAGAATATAACTGTTAAAAAACGGCATTCGCCTGTAAAAGGACATTACATTACACTTACCACAATTAAGATTTAATAAATTTACCCGACACCAGGCTTGAAAACTGTCAAGATCAGTTTGCAACCTTTGACCAGATAAGAAATCAGTAGATGACAGACAAAGTTTAACATCATCGGCATACATCAGCACCCGAGAGTAATTTACGACAGAAGGAAGGTCATTGATGAAAAGAGTAAATAATAAGGGGCCAAGATGACTTCCTTGTGGTACTCCGGAAGTAACATTAACAGACTTAGAGACAAAGCCTTTGAAATAAACCTTTTGGGTTCTAAGAGTTAAATAGTTGGAAATCCAAAGAATTAAGTTATTTGGAAATCCTAGAAGATGAAGCTTGTGAAGTAAAAGGGAATGATTAACAGAATCAAAAGCCTTACTGAAATCAGTGTAAATAACATCTGTTTGCATTTTAGATTGAAATCCCTTAATAACAAGAGAAGTGAATTCCAATAGGTTAGTGGTAGTAGATCTATATTTCACAAACCCATTCTGGCAGGGTGAAATTATAGACCTACATAAATGTTGAAGTTGAGAAGTTATTAATTTCTCAAAAATCTTAGGAATAGCAGACAACTTAGAAATACCTCTATAGTTCTCAACATTAGACTTATTTCCTTTTTTATGGAGAGGAATAATAAATGATTCTTTCCAAATATTGGGGAAAGAGCACAACTCCACGGACAATTTAAAAAGAACAAATAATGGCTTAAAAATACCTTCAGCACAGTACTTGAGCACACAGCCTGGTACTCCATCAGGTCCCGGAGAAAATACGGGGTTAATAGACTTCAAATCACGTAGAAGCGAGCTTTCAGTGATTAAAGGCCCAAAAATGCAATTGGAGTTATTTACCTGATAAGGATAAGGCGAAAGCAATTGATAAGGTTGTGAACTGTAAGTCGTTTGAAAAAATTCGGCAAAAAGATCGGCGATAGCCTGATCTGAGTCAGCTGTCTTTTTATCAAAAAATACAGTTGATGGAAGTGTTGATGACCTACGCTTCGCATTAACGAAGTTATAAAACCTTCTAGGATCCCGCTGAAACTGTAACCTACAACTCCTGAGGTAGTTGTTATAACA